>JAQGDQ010001252.1:0-52030 GCA_030141605.1 Tubiluchus corallicola | reverse complement strand
ATGCTTTTCGCAAAAAATTAGCAGGCACTTTGCCAGTTTATAGTAACTATAGGATATTGATGACTTATAATGATGGATACCGATGAATGGAAAAATGCAGTAAAGGCCAGTTTTTGGTTTCTAAGAAACAAACTGCCTACCTTACCACAATCAGTACAGTTATAAGGTTTGATGTCAGTGTGGGTGAGCAAGTGAGTCTTCAGATTGCTCCTCTGATTGAAACTACGTCCACAGGTAGGGCACTTGTGAGGTGACTCCTCCATGTGAAGAATGCGATGAACAGCCAGCGTGCGAGATTGGCAGAATCCCTTCCCACAATCTAAGCATTTGAATGGCTTTTCTTTCGAGTGAATATACCTGCGAAAAGGTAAATAAAATAGCTTTAAAATGTGTATGTAAACCTTAACCTTTCCCTACAAAGTTATATTAATTTACATTACACTTTGGCAGAATTGAGTAACTAGAAAAGAAAATTCTTAGTAATTTAAATGTATGCACCAACTGGCAAAACGTCACTAAAGATATTATTAATCTTATTGACAGGATAAAGTAATTTATACTTCTGTCAGTTCTGTTTAATTAGTGAAGTGTGCACTACGAATGCTCTAATTATTTTTTCCAGTTTTACACAATGCTATCTAAACTTTTTTCAAACGATCTACTGTCAAAATGACTGCACCTCTTCGTGGACGTTTAGCTATCAAGTTAGCATTCCCTCTGATACAAGCTCTGTGCACAATAAGGCAGCATGTAGGTGATATAAATTTCAAGACTTTTTTTAGCTTTATGTAACTAAAGAGTTTTTTGTTCTATAGTAATAAATTCGTTCGTATAATGGTCAACAAGCTACAAAAATAAGAACTATTTAGTAATGCATCCAAACAAAATGTACCAGAAAATGATATTACAGGTAGCAGTTTTAATTTTGGTGTAGCTTGTTTCCCACAAAATTATACAAATTGCCGCAATAAACTGCTTTTCACAGAATGAATTTTAAATGTCCAATGTTGAAAAATTTCCTGGGACTAGCAATATTTTAATGATACAATTAGGCAAGAACAGAAGCGGTTTTTAATGTGAATAATACGCAGAGGCTAGCTTTTCCCACGACTTAAAATTTACAAAATATAAACTAAGAACAGAATTGCCATTCAACAGTGTAAAAAATAAAACGGTTCTTGCAAAAGTTTTTATTTTAGCAAACAAGAGAAGACGATGATCTGCATGACAGAAAATTCATAAGGAGGGAAACATCCAAGAGAAGAAGCAATGAATTGTTTTACTGATTATACCTTATGCGGCATCAAATTACAAAACGTATTTTTCTGAGGAAATCTTAGTGTACCTGTGATCTCTTAAATGATCTTGACGTCGAAAGGCCTTGTGACATATGTCGCAGGAGTATGGCCGCTCATCAGTGTGCGTTCTCTCATGAATCAGCAGGTTGTAGGATTTTGTGAAATGTCGGTGGCAGTATTTGCAGATAAATTCCTTCTTGCCTTTTCTGGCGTTTCCTACCCGCCGTGGTGCTTTGGCGCCTTGTTGGGCACCAGGGAAACTCCCAAAAGTACAAGCTTGAAATCCAAGCATCTAAGCAAAAGATGAAAATAGTATAATATAGTGGCAGCATGTGTAAACTCAGAACTACACTTCCATTTGAAACATTTTTTCCAAGTTTCAGCGACTCTATTGTATTTCGAGCTCTTTTTATGAAGAAACAGAAAATGAGCAAAAGTAGTTCAAAGCTGCTATGTAATGAACCAATCATTCACGTGATAAGGTCAGTCAGTTTAGTCCGACGCCCAATCAGTCAGTTAGTCAACCGAAGACAATTACAGGAACCCCCTCTCTTCCTCCCTGGTGTAGTCCAAAGGAAAGCGGAGCGATACGTTTGGCACCAGGTTGGCTGCAGGAGCTGCTGGAGTCAGTGAGCATGCTGCACTGGTCCGCCTTCGGGGCTCCACTTCTGATTTGGAAGGTTTACTCATCTACACATGGCCGTTGGGTCACTTGACCTCCTCCGCCCTCTAGCCGTTGGCTGCGTGTGCAGCTCCTCCGCCTAGTGTCGAGATACAGTGTGAGCATCCCGCCAGCCTACAGCACCTGGTATTCCTAGGCGGTCACCCATCCAAGTACTAACCAGGCTCTACGTTGCTACGCTGGTGTAGTCCAAAGGAAAGCGGAGCGATACGTTTGGCACCAGGTTGGCTGCAGGAGCTGCCGGAGTCAGTGAGCATGCTCCACTGATCCGCCTTCAGGGCTCCACTCCTCTTTTGGAAGGTTTACTCCTCTACACATGGCTGTTGGGTTGCTTGACCTCCTCCGCCCTCTAGCCGTTGGCTGCTTGTGCAGCTCCTCCGTCTAGTGTTGAGATACAGTGTGGGCATCCTGCAAGCCTACAGCACCTGGTATTTCTAGGCGGTCACCCATCCAGGTACTCACCAAGCTCTACGTTGCTTAACTTCGGTGATCAGACGATAACCGGTGTTTTCAACGTGATTTGGCCGTAGTTGTATAATAGTATTTCTACGTTATTGTAGTGTCGTAATTTGTTGCCGGCTCCAAGGGGTATTCCTGTATAGTTTTTTTTGCATCCATACAATCTTCTTCATTTACTGACACATTTGTTACATATTGTGCTAAGAACTGGCATCTACTTATTATACAGTCATTTGCAAAAGTTTAAGACCAAGCTCGAGTTTTCGGGATTTTCATCATACTGTACCCTGATTGCATCAGATTCTTTGTTGATTACATCATACTGCTAGTGGTCAGACAGGCAGCCATCAAGTGCTGAAGACTTGCGAAGAGTTATCAAGGACGTTTGGGTTAAAGAAATTACTTCCGAGTACTGCCAAAACCTAATTTCCAGTATGCCTCTTAGAATGAAGGCAGTGATTGACAACTTCGGCGGCCATACAAAGTACTAAAATGTTCAAGGACTGTGACTATTTTTGGATAAAAACATACAAACTATGCTGTAGTATATATTTCTAGAAGAATAAATGAATAGTTTTTAGATGGAACCGTGTCAAACGATGGTTTTGTCAATTTTTATGAACAAATCACTTTGGTCTTAAACTTTTGCAAATGACTGCACACATGAATATCTTATCAAAGTTCAGGTTCGAAAGCTCCATTTACATCTCAATAATTTCTTCGTTAACTTTAGCGGGACACGACACCTGGTGAACTAATTGGACTTCTGTCGTTTTCTGTCAACTGTAAGTAGACAGAAAATCAGATTTATCGGTTGCAGCTGCCTGGAATTGAGCATTGTTTTCTACGTGTCTGACAGCTTCCAATAGCAGTTTCATGAACTCTGCTACGTCGAAGCCGTAGTGATAATCTTTGGCATGCCGACCCTATAGAATAAAAAATTGCATGTGCTGAAGACAAATAGCAACTGAATTTGATAAAGCTGTCTGGTAGTGTGGCCAAGAAAGGATATTACAATGTTAACACTTTCTCTCTCTCTCTCTCTCTGTCTCTCTCTCTCTCTCTCTCTCTCTCTCTCTCTCTGTCTCTCTCTCTCTCTGTCTGTCTCTCTCTCTCTCTCTCTCTCTCTCTCTCCCTCTCTCTCTCTCTCTCTCTCTCTCTCTCTCTCTCTCTCTCTCTCTCTCTCTCTCTCTCTCTCTCTCTCTCTCTCTCTCTCTCTCTCTCTCTCTCTCTCTCCCTCTCTCACCCCCTCTCTCTCTCCCCCCTCTCTCTCTCTCCGTCTCTCTCTCTCTCTCTCTCTCTCTCTCTCTCTCTCTCTCTCTCTCTCTCTCTCTCTCTCTCTCTCTCTCCGTCTCTCTCTCTCTCTCTCTCTCTCTCTCTCTCTCTCTCCCTCTCTCTCTCTCTCTCTCTCTCTCTCTCTCCGTCTCTCTCTCTCTCTCTCTCCCTCCCCCTCTCTCTCTCTCTCTTCTCTCTCCCCCTCCCCCTCTCTCTCTCTCTGTCTCTCACTCCCTCCCCCCCTCTCTATCTCTCTCTCTCCCTATCTCGCTCTCTCCCCCCTCTCTCTCTCTCTCTCTCCCTCCTCTCTCCCCTCTCTCTCTCTCATCTCTCTCTTTCTGTCTGTCTCTCTCTCTCTCTCTCTGTGTCTTTCTCTCTCTCTCTCTGTCTCTCTCTCTCTCTCTCTCTCTGTCTCTCTCTCTCTCTCTCTCTCTCTCTCTCTCTCTCTCTGTCTCTCTCTCTCTCTTCTCTGACTCCCCTTCTTTCTCATTGTCCCTGTTCCCCCTCTCCTTTTATTCTCACCTCTGTTTCAACCTCCCTCCACATTTTGTGATTCTTCTGCCAGGTGACATGGTGCAAACCTCTCAGTCTGGCAAGGTCAAAGTAACATTTGTCCTCGCAATTAAAGCTGCAACAACACAAATTTGTCAAAACTCATCACAAAACAACGGTAATTATACGAGTCTGCATTTAGCTGAATCAGACCAGCTCTGTTCACTGCACATGAATCTGAGATACTAAAGTGGGTTAATTCTAGCTAAACAGTTACATAATTGTTGTGGAGATCGCTGGCATCTATTAGAATTATATAGAACATTGTAGAATGTTCCGTTAGAATAATCGTCTTACCTTGTAGAATGTTCTAGAGAGAAACGTCTAGAATCTTCCCTGGCACACTATATAAGGCGAAGCAGGCCGCTGAGAGAGACACATGCAGATTCACACGGACGCCACTTACACATTCTCTTGCACACTTGTATTTTCAGATACACTCAAACGTTTTCCAGATTTTCACGTTTACTGTAAACATTTCCCGTTCCTTCATACTTTTATGTTGTAGAATTCTCGCTTAATAAACTAGTTTAATTTGACGGCGTGTTTTCTGGTTTTCTCTACGAGCCTTCCGAGAAAAACAAAACACAACAATAATTCTGGACACAAATCAATTATGAAAAAAATTGTCGAACAGTATAATGGACAATTTAAGATAGGTCTAGCATTAATATAGCGTTATAGAAAATTTAATTGACTTTCAATGGTAGCTTCTAGATGTAGGTAAGATGAATTTAATACTCACGTTTCAAACACGGCTCCCCAGTCGGGTTGAAAGAGTAGATGTGTTAACCCGGCTCCATGTAAACCGACCAAAACATCGGAATTGTGCGTAATCTAAAAAAAACATTCGTAAGTACAACTACAAATCTGTGTTCGTTATAAAATAAGGCATTTGTGTTTGTGTAAAGCAGTGGAAATATACAAACGGCATGTTCTGTTTCACATTAACTCAAAGAATAAAACTGTAGTAACGGCGTATACTTGTTTGTATCTTTCAGAAGAAAATTGGTTTGAAGAAACCAAAAAACTTGAAATTTAGTTTTAAGATTTTATTCTCAAGTGTCTTCATAAACAGTGAAGTAGTGTCATGTTGAAAAGCAGAAAACCAAGTGACAAAAAACTACAGGTGAAATCATTTAGGTGTGAAAACAGGTTTAGAGATTATGCATTCATAAAGACTGTAGAAGCCAATGAAAATTTAAACAGTAAAGAGAAAGATTTAACAATTTTAACAAGAACACCTGAAGGTGGCAGCACTATCCAAAACTCAAAAAAGTATGATGACAATACAACATAAATTTAAATTTAGAGTAATTAAAATGATTTTCTTCTGTCCAAAAATAACGTGTTAAAACTTACGTTGATTTGCTCAATGAATGGAATTTTCCTCCTGAAATAGAATAAAAATTATAGAAATAGAAAAAAACCTATATAGGCAAAAAGTTTGCTCCAGGGATGAGAATGACAAATTGCAAAAAAACTCTGAAACAGGCCGGGGGTTTGGGAGCCATCTAGGTCCCCAATGGAGTTGAGAGGCAAAGCCCCCATGGGGGTTAAAGGTGGTGAAGCCCCTTGGAGCCAGAAACAAGTTGCAATTTTTTGACCACAGAGAGCCTCTAAGTGGACTTAAAATATCAATTACCTTGTTTCATGCATAATTTAAAATACCCAACTATCAAGGATACATGATACCTAATTGTCTCAAAAACGACTAAGTACTGGACGCTCCTATGCAAAAGTATATAAAAACTGTCTGCAATTGACTCAAATAACTCCACACAATTGATTCTATATTTTTATACATAGAGATATACACGTGGTTACACTGATGTACGTGATGTAAACAAAGTGACGGCCTGCCAACTAGCGGTCAGCTTGTGAAATAATGTACTGGGTCCGTAAAAATTTTCTCAACGAATTTACGCGATTTACAAAAATGGCACTACTGGTCTTCCAAAAACTCGGAATTCCGCGTATCCACGGAAAATTCTCATCCCTGGTTTGCTCTTAAGCAACCTCAAATAAATGAGTTTAGCCACATCTTCATATGTCTAACTTGTCTGAAACTACGTAACTTTTTTGCATACTTTCACGTGAACAATTAAACAGATGCAAAGTCACGTTCTTTCAGCCATTAGCAGAAAATTTTTATCGTTACCTATTTTTTAACAAAATACAGCAGACAAGTTAACTATGTCTAAATCAGATCATATTATTTTCAAAACATGTAAGCTTGGACACTTTTATACTCTAAGGCAGGGGTGTGCAAATTATCTGACTAGCCGGGCCACATTAAACTTTCCCGCAATTCCTGCGGGCCACAGGCAGTTTGATCAAGGAGCCAAGTACAGAAAGGCCTAATAACGATTTTTTTTGCATCCGACCTGCGTACATCATTACTACTACACTCAAGAAACTATTTTAGAAGTTATTAAAATTTATATTACAAACCATATATTTCTACTTTCAGGACAGATAGTGGTAATTTCATTACAATGCATATTAGTAATGTGTATCACACAGTCTGTGTAGTACAGTGACATTAAGCTACAACCGTCTTGTAAGGGTTAATGGCATCCGATCTAGTAGAAAAAACTACCCGCACTATCTTTGGGATCGTGGCACGGACTTTAGCTGGATACACTCAATTAATCGCCCGGGCCGCACTTTCATTAGGTTGACAAATCTCTTCGCGGGCCGCACAAATTCTCTCGGCGGGCCGCAATTTGCACACCCCTGGTCTAACGCAACTGAAAAACAACAATTATGGCAGATCTACGTTCATACACATTCAAGTCGTATGTGCTAAGCTGGACATTGGGCAGCGTCTTCACGGCATTGATGAGCTCTGCCTCATTCAGAAAGCGCCTCGTGTTTGTACTCCTCTTCAATATAGTCACTCTGACTTTACTCTTCTGCAAATCAAAACTGACAATGATCACAGAGCTCATCTAACGTGCACACATTGAACATTCAAAAATTTAAAAAGAAATACAGACAATGATTCTCAACGAGTTATCAAGGACGTTTGGGTTAAAGAAATTACTTCCGAGTACTGCCAAAACCTAATTTCCAGTATGCCTCTTAGAATGAATGCAGTGATTGACAACTTCGGCAGCCATACAAAGTACTAAAATGTTCAAGGACTGTGACTATTTTTGGATAAAAACATACAAACTATGCTGTAGTATATTTTTCTAGAAGAATGAATGAATAGTTTTTAGATGGAACCGTGTTAAACGATGGTTTTGTCAATTTTCATGAAAAAATCACTTTGGTCTTAAACTTTTGCAAATGACTGTATAATAAATGGAGAGATTAGTGTAATGGTAATTTTTCCTGTTCTGAGGAGTACAGCACATTTACGAAAAGTTTTAATTACAATAGTATATTTCATACTAACAGCAATCGATGATAATTTGGGATAGCCATTCTAAAATAGACCTATGCGGTGTAATATTTTGGTTGGAATGACATAAATGATGTATTAAAAACTGTTCAGCCAATTCAAAAATTTAAAAGGAAATACAGAGCAATGATTCTCAACAAGTACAACACTTCCTAATTTCCCACACCTACTGCAGCAGTCATACCACAATCCTGGTACAGATTATGCAAAACAAGGCATCATTGATAAATCTTTAGAGCTGATGTCAACATAGCGCAATCTATTATCTTTCTTCCTACCACTTCCACTAACACATCCTTCTACCCTTCCTGTGTGATCTAACCTTTCTCCCAGTTTTTTTTTTTGTTCACTCATCCATTCTTTTTTTATCCGGTTCACATGACAGTGGGGCGCATTCAAGCCTTTGCTTCTCTAGCCCACTGCAGTACAATTATTATTTTATGATAACGATAGTGTATGAAACATTACAATTTAATACAGTAGATGTAATAATTTTGATGTCACTGTGTGCTTAATGTCATGATATTGGACTGAATGTGTTAATAATAATAAATAAAAAAATAAAAGAAGCAGAAAATCTAGTCTTCTGTTTCAGCGTTACAGTGATACTACCTCTCTTCATGCGTATGATTCCACATTGGTAGACCTCTAAGTGTTCTGAGTCTGAAAACTCAGAGTATCTCTGTGGTGTAGTAGTTAGTGCCGCTGCCCGGAAAGCAGAAGGTTTTAGGTTCGAGTCCCAGTGCAAATAAAAAAGTTACTGTATGACACCTTGAAAGCTTGGCGTGTTAAGGTGGCACAAATGAGTGAATGAAAGAATGGGTAGGGTTAGTAGACATGATGGAATGGAAAAAATAGTAAGATTAAGGATAGGAAGAAGGAAGGGAGGGGAGGATGAGTGAATGAAAGAATGGTTAGGGTTAGTAGACATGATGGAATGGAAAAAATAGTAAGATTAGGGATAGGAAGAAGGAAGGGAGAGGGGAGGATGAGTGAATGAAAGAATGGTTAGGGTTAGTAGACATGATGGAATAGAAAAAATAGTAAGATTACGGGGAGGAAGAAGGAAGGGAGGGGAGGATGAGTGATTGAAAGAATGGTTAGGGTTAGTAGACATGATGGAATGGAAAAAAATAGTAAGATTAGGGATAGGAAGAAGGAAGGGAGGGGAGGATGAGTGAATGAAAGAATGGTTAGGGTTAGTAGACATGATGGAATAGAAAAAATAGTAAGATTAGAGATAGGAAGAAGGAAAAGAGGAGAAGAAACGACCACAGTGTATGTTTAATTTACATTGAGGTATATTAAAATAGCATTATAATTGATTGGAGGCCATATATTGCGACTGCATGAGACATGGAACCATTAAAATTGTATTATAAGTATGAATCAAGGACTACTATACTACAGGACGTGCACACTGAAATCTCTGATTCGGCTAGCGGAGGCGATCAATACTTGCATGAACGTAATCTATAAATAGTGCGCCTTAGAGAGTAGTGATCTTGGAAATTAAAGAATGGGCGGATCGGTAGATAGCGAGTATTATTTTTCATTTAATTGGTTCTTTACATTACGGGAGAAAAGTACTAATTGTTTATTTTATGTATCAAAGGAAATTAGTGTTCATTTTTACTTCTTAAATAGCGCACTACTTTAGGCGTAAGTGTGTTTTACCGGAAGTAGTGCTTTGTCATTGTTAATGTGTCTGCTTGTGTTTGTTTCTTTGTGGATTATTTTCAAAATTTCTGGTGGATTTTATACATCTGTGCTCAGCAGCATGCCTAACAAGTGTGGTGTTGTTAAATGCAAAGGTAACTATGACCACAGTTAATGTTATATGTCAATTATTGTTCCCAATAAGCCTACCTTGTGTTCCCCTCTTACTCTGTATGCTTTCAAAAACGGGATCAGTGTGCCATTAAGTAAAATCCTCAGTCCGAACAATGGGCTGTCCTCTTACTTACAATGTTTCGCGGTTGTGAATTCTGTTGTCAACCACATTCATCATGTTGATGATATTGTCAACAAAGTGACACAGTCTCTTGAACTTGAACTAGCTCAAAATCGAGAACAATCTCCTAGTGTTAATGCTAAAGCCAAGAAGCTCAAATTTCTAACACGACAGCTTCGACTATTATGTGATAAAACTTTCACAGTGTCTGATTATTGCTTTGCAATAGAGTCATTTCCCCATTGCAATTACGAACAACTGCGTGACTTTTTAGTGTCACCCAGCAAAAGAAAGCTGCAGTCAGTTATTTCATGGACAGATATTGACAAGGTGCTAGGTAAAACATTTCAGAAAGTGAAAAGCTCTGAGCAGAAACACTGTATGCTATTGGTGGATGAAGTGAAAATACGCCCAACAGTGGCTTTTTCAGGGGGTGTGCTAAATGGCATGGCAAAAAATGAGCCAGACAGTAAAGCTACATCAATGCTATGTGTGACACCGTCCACATTCTGAAATGTATCAGGAACAACTGGATCACGGAGAAATGTCAGAGATTATCGTTTGACAAGAAAACTGTTGGCTCATTTGCTGAAGTAAAAAGTCTTTACAAAGCTGAGAAAGACAATGTGCTCAAGTCAACACCTTTGACATATTCTGCAGTCTTCCCATCGAAACTTCAGCTCCAGAATGTGCAACATGTCCTGAGGGTGTTCAACGATCGTGTCGTTGCATCGCTGAGACTTCGAGGAGCCCAGGACACTGCAGAATTCATTCAGCAAGTGCTACGCTGGTGGAATGTGGTAAATGTTTCTGCCAGAGGTCAAGAAGGAAAGAGAGACCCTGATCGATCTGTTCAACAAGATACATCTGATACTCTTCAGTCGTTGTTGACTCTGTTTAAGCAAACCGAATCAGGACACGGACCAAATAGAATTGAATGCCTGACACATGATACGCGAAAAGCTTTGATTCAGACCACGGAGGGACTCCTCGCAATCTGTAGGCACTTGTTTTCTGTTGGATTTCACTACGTATTATTGCGTGAACTTCAGAGTGACAGAATAGAGGGTGAGTTCTCAGTTTACAGGCAGTCAAGGGGGGCCAATGCATTCATGCAAGCTGGAGATGTCTGTTCAGCATTCAAGCGGAGACTGGCGCGTTTTTCTGCATCATTCCTGGAGTTTGTGGACACAGACACATCATCCGAAAGCCAGTTGCACACATGCAATGGGATTGATTTCGAGGATGCCAAAATTATGGAGATTTGTGTTGACGAGACTCTTTCCAAAACTGAACTGAACGCGTGTGCATATGTCGCAGGTTGGTTGGAGAGTAAGTGCCAAAATGACATTTCTTTTCCCGAGGATGAGCCTCTCCTTTCTGAGGAAATGAAAATGTTCATTGAAGAAGTGTCTAGGGGAGGTCTTACAGTGCCCCACACATTCACGTTCGAATTCGTAACAACTGGCTTGTGTTTTGTGAAGAAGTCAACTCACACAGTCTGCTGCCGCAACAAGCTCATGAACATCCTCTCCATAATCAATGCCTACTTTGATTTTGGAGAATTTTCAAGAAATGCTCTGAGACGCCTGGCGAATGTACTGCTGCATGGACTACACAATTTGGAGAAGGATCACCAGCAGAACTCAGCCCTTTACCAGACCTCCATTAAGAAAGCGCGACTAGCCGACTAATTGTCGCAAACATCTCTGCAAAATGGTGAGTGCAATAATTTCATGTATTCTAATTTACACAGAGGAACCTATGAATCAGTTTATATAGTCCTGACAAAATGGTGCAGTCTGTTTATTCTCTATAGAAAGTGACAGGTAATCTTCGGGACATAATGAGTTGCAGATATGGTGTGTTTTTTTTGGGGGGGGGGGATATCATAGGTACCACTATTTTTAAATTACTAGATGAATGAGAAATATGTTCTATGTGTATTGTGGCATGCTATATGTCACCATGGGGGGTAAATATGTCCAAATTATTAGCACTAAATGTTAAAAATTGATCGCCTCCGCTAGCCGAATCAGAGATCTGAGCGAGCACGTCCTGTTGTATAGTAGTCCTTGGTATGAATCAAAAATGGTCCTTTTCAAGTACTTTTTGAAACTATAAATAAACATACAATAAGGCATTAAGAAATCAGCTAATACTTACCACAGGACCGAGCTGGTTAATACCCAACCTTTGCAGCAGATGTCTATTGAAAGCTTTGAACATGTGTGACCCAAAGCAACCAGGTTGCTGTAATAAGATACAAATGTAAGATTACTGAGTGCCACAAAATATTGTTTTCTGTTTTGGCACCTTCAAATCAACTCATTTATTGTTTTTCCCACAAACAACATCGATTAAAACTTAGTAGCATAAACCAGCGGCCGGGTCATACCAAAGACTTTAAAAATGGTACCCTGCCTGACAGGTGGCATTTAGGGTAAACGTGGGGTAATAATAGTCTCTGTTATGTAGTTGTAGGCTGTTATTTACAGTCGGCCATAATAGCTCTTGAGCTAATGTTAATTGTTGACCCAATTATTATTATTGTTCTTGTTGTTGTTGTTGTTGTTGTAGTTGTTGTTATTATTATTATTATTATTATTATTATAGCCAATCAAATGGGAAGGGGTGGCGAAGAACATGCGCTATCGTATCAGCCACCCCAACTCAGTTCTGTTATAAATATTTTGCATGCAGTGCAGACGATAACTAATCAAAAATAATGAAATATTGAATTATACGTCTCCATACACCTTGCCCAGGCGTGCGCCCTGGAGACGTTCAAGGATCGGACAGCTCAGCCACAGTCGAGGCTGCAGCTCCTGCAGCCAACCTGGTGCCAAACGTATCGCTCCACTTTCCTTTGGACTACACCACGGAGGAAGAGAGGGGGTTCCTGTTGTCTGGGCAACTCAGGATCTCCATACACCTTGCCCAGGCGTGTGCCCTGGAGACGTTCAAGGATCGCACTGCTCAGCCACAGTCGACGCTACAGCTCCATCAATGTGATCAATAACTGACTCTCTTGGCGCACACTCCATTGTCTTCCGAGACAGAAGGATGCCAACAACAACAACAACAACAACAACAATACTTACCAGGTGTGTGTTATAATACAATCCGCCAGCCGTTCTAGCCATGAGTGGGAAAACCGCTTTCCGGAAACAGACTTTCTTCCCGGCATAATCTTTAATGTGATGCAGACCCTGGTGGGAAAATACAGACCATGTAGCATTGAATGGATCATTGTACTTCAACTTTGTCTAAAACAGAAATTACCGTGAATTTAGTATCAATCCGCCTCGCTAATAAGTGAAATAGAAGGTTGTAACACGTCCCAGATGGTTTGTTTAAGTACAGAAAGTCAGTAAAGCATCGGCTGATACAGTGACTCATTCAGAATGCAAAGCATTTGGTTGTTGCGCTTCAAGGTCTCATTCCATCTCTTGTAGACATTTTTTATTATTTATTATTATTATCACATTCAGTACAATATAATGACATTAAGCACACAGTGACATCAAAATTATTACATCATACTGTATCAAATTATTACGTTTCATACACTATCGTTATCATAAAAGAATAATTGTACTGCAGTGGGCTAGAGAAGCAAAGGCTTGTATAAGCCCACTGTCATGAAACAGACCTCTTTATAGAGTTACTTCGCAAGCAAGTAATCAAGAAAACAAATGAGCTTACCGAATCCCAAACAATGATGTTGACGTCTTGGCTAAAGTCATTGTTGTTGATGTGCTGACTTAGATAGATGTTGAAGAAATCACAGAAATGATGGTACAAGTTTACACCTACACCGAAACAAAAAAATCAATGTTAAAATTAGTCAGAAAATCAAAGAGGTGCAAGGGAAACGAAGCAGTGCAGAAAGAGGGTACAATTCGATTCAAAATGTGCATTTATTTCCATATTCATGATATAACTGAGGCAAGTAAATGTATTTAATTATCACAATGGAAATAGGATGGCGAAAGACCAAGAAGGTTAACTAGTCAAGCCATCCTTCAATGGATGTATGTAATTATTGGGATGACACTGTAGCTATTTCGCTCATGAATAGTAGTGAAATTACATTATTACTATTTTACTTAGCAATTTGATCTGTTTAAAATTCACTAATCAACTTTAAATAACTGAAGGATGAAAATGCGATCAAAGATATCTAAACATCCAGGAAAATGATGAAGAAAAAGCAATGGTAAGTAAAAGCCAAACAATGTGGTACAAATGAATATAAAAATGATCAAAATTCAAGCTGTCATATTGTCCATGTATAACTTAAAAGGGAAGGAGAAAAAAGAAAATAATGTGAGGAAAGGGCAGGCCAACTGAAGGAAAGGTAGCAGAAAAAAAGGAAAAATAGGGAAGTCTAGGCAGTTATTAATTTTATGTCCATTTGTATGTTTGTTGTAATCCAAACTTTTCTCATATAAATTTCAAATGAGAGTCTTGCTTTCTGCCACTGGGCGCGCCACCTGTAATCTTTTCAATTATTCTAAATGTAATCAGTTTGTGCACGAACATTTATGCTTTTACCGTTTTACAAGTACTAGCAACTCAAAGAAAAAAAAACATACATATTACACCTCGATTGCTTGAATTAACAGCATAAAATATTAAAGGAAAACTGGACGATTGTGTAAACATTACTGCAAAATAAAGTATGCTCTAAATTATTGAAAACTACAATAGCTTTTGTGGAATCAAAGAATAGATTAAATAATAATTAGCTCAAATCATTAAATTTTGTTAATGTTTCAAAGTTATGTGCAGCTCAGGGAATCCACTGAGACTGGCAATTGTACCTTTTTGTCACATTTGCCTGTCCGACAAATAGGCACAGTACCGTGATAAGCACAACCATGATTGAAGTGTTTGTCTATGACGTCAGTGTGACGTATATCTCATCAGCATCTTACAGTAATCTTTGCTTAAGCAAATGTGCTTGACTCGCAGACAAGATGCCTACCTATGCACAAACTGTGGTTAGTTTGTGATGTAAGCGATAGCTGTGTTTGGTTGCAGTTAATTAACTTTTCAAGGTAATTATTCAAATATTAGAAACAGTGTATGTTTTACAAATTATTTTAATTTTACGTACTATTAACAAATAACAGTCTTTCTATCTTTTATATCATCTCATATATGAGCTTCATTCATTACATCATTCCATTTTAAGCACTAATGTTTTTTATCACACGATTCACTTTAAATTTTCAGATTATCTCCATTACTTTTTTATCTTTCACTGTGTGGGACAATCTAACAAGCCCTGCTTTTTGATTGCCCGCAACACATTTACCTTCGTGTATAGGTGAACAAGCCCTGCTTTTTGATTGCCCGCAACACATTTACCTTCGTGTATAAGTGAACAGTGTTTGAGGCTTTTCCTGTGCAGTATTTCTTATTTGTATTATGTGTTCATTGTAGGCCCTTTCACTAGATACTGTATATATAACCATTGTAAATGTGTAATGTGAAATAAATGACTTATGACAAATGTATATTTTAAACAGTAAATTAAAATAAGATTGAATCTAATCAATCGTCCAGTTTTCCTTTAAGTTGGAATACTTACTAACATCTAACATCACAAGATAGGATAACCTGTTTTCTACAATATCACAGTGATTCATCTGAATGGGTTGCCACGCCAATGCTTCATAGTATTGAAATATGGGAAACCTTTAAAATTTAAAAAAAATAAAGTTTACAACTTGCAGTATTACTAATGAGCACATGCCAGTATAACGGCACTATAGAAGCCATTAAGTGCACAAAGCTTTGGCTAAAAATAAAAAAAACAATAATTATAGCACCATTGCATAATAGTAATAATAATAATAATAATAATAATATACAAGCATTCTCTTGTATACTTGTATTTTCAGATACACTCAAACGTTTTCCAGATTTTCACGTTTAATGTAATCATTTCGTGTTCCTTCATACTTTTGTTTGTAGAATTCTCGATTAATAAGCTAGTTTAATTTGACGAAGTGTTTTCTGGTTTTCTCTACGAGCCGTCCGAGAGAAAAAAACACAATAATTATTATCCATTATTAATATCCATATTAATATCTCAGAATATTATTATCCATTATTATAAAAGAACAACAATAAAGCTCAGGCCCTAAATCAGTTATAACACTGCAGTGCCATCTATTGTGATTTATGTAAATTATGATTATTGAACAAACTCTTAAAGCTGAGGCCCTAAATCAGTTATAACACTGCAGTGCCATCTATTGTGATTTATGTAAATTGTGATTAATTAACAAACTCTTAAAGCTCAGGCGCTAAATCAGTTATAACATTGCAGTGCCATCTATCGTGATTTGTGTAAATTACAATTAATGAACAAACTATTATCATCACAATAGTATTACTGATATTCAATTCTCCTGGTGTTTTAAGTCTAATATCTGATAACAATCTCTTAAAGTTGCATTTTTGTGATTAGATGAAGAAAATTCAAATATCTTTTTTACAAAACGGCTAGAACCTGTTCGTCAGCTCGTGCTGAGCCTTCTCAACCTGCCGCACCATGGCGCCACTTTAGCTGCTGTAATTAAAACAGTTGATCATGGTCCTGGCAAGCTTGACTTGTTAATAAAACAGAATGTCAATTTAGACAGTAAACTAAGTGAAGTGGAGCATGAAAGTGAAAATATGGAAATGACATTGAATTGCTCTTCAACTTCATATAACCCCTTTTCACGTGCACTAAAAATTGGGAGGCATTCGGCGCCCTATTTGGACACTCGTCCTGCTTCTCTTCACATTAATTCTTTTTCAAGTATTTTCTCTTCTTTCTTTCTCTCTTCTCTCTCTCTCTCTCTCTCACACACACACCTCCTTCTCACTCTCTCCTCTCTCTCACACACACACACACACACACACACACACCTCCTTCTCACTCTCTCTTCTCTCTCTCACACACACACACACACACGCACACACACACACACACACACACACACACACACACACACACACACACACACACACACACACACACACACACACACACACACACACACCTCCTTCTCATTCTCTCTTCTCTCTCTCTCTCTCTCTCTCTCTCTCTCTCTCTCTCTCTCTCTCTCACACACACACACACACACACACACACACACACACACTCTCTCCATCTCCATTCTCTCTCTCTCTCTCTCTCTCTCTCTCTCTCACACACACACACACACACACACACCTCTCTCCTTATCATTCTCTCTTCTCTCTTCTCTCTTTGTTGAGATTAAACATTAAAAGATGACCAAATCCTTTACGCTCACACTTTTTTATCCCTACCTCGAAGGTACCCCCACCCTTCATGCCATCTTCACCCACAACCTGACTCACCAGGACATCAAAGACATGGTCGTGTGACTGTTCTGTTTTAACAGACTAGCTTTGTCCAAGTTGCAGTGTCCTCCCAGTCGTCCTTCTCTGAAGTCGATGACCTTGTGCCGGAAGTAGTAGTTTGGTGCATCCGGTGGTGAAGGTTTTCCAAACATGGAAAAGTCTATGTAGAGATTCTCTGCTTCGCAGTAATGTGCGTTAGCGGTACATCGGAGCAGCGAATCACCCTGAGTAAAATTTAAAAAATGAATCTGAAAACTTGCACCTATAACAAGCCATCATTGATTTAAATCAAATAAGCTCTGAAAATAGGTATCCTTTTCCTTTAACCCTTTCATACCCGTTGTTTCCCACGGGATAGGAGAATATTCTCTTCCTTAAAATTAATAAAATTTTAAAGCTGACAGTTATTTGATCTGTTAATAGTTATTTTGATTTAAGCCAGTATAACAATAGACTAAAAATGGCAAACTAGAAAATCTACATAGCATAAAAAACTGCGCAAGGTACAGTACTTTAGAGACGACTTTGTACAGATCAGCATAGCATGCATACTAAATGTCCTAAATACTTTAACAAATTATCAGCAGTTGCAAAATGAAGCACATTTTATGCTTCCATTGAATCCCAATGTATCCCGTGGGATACAGGCTATATTTAGCACGCGAGCACAGGTAGAAAAAATAATTATTATGTGTAAACAACATGGACATACGGAACAAAAGTACCCAGCCAAAAAAATTTTTCTTATTAAAAAATAATTTGGGGCTGAAAGGGCTAATTCAAGAAGCAAAACAATTGAATAAACTTGGAAAATTAAAAATGATTGCTAAGGCTTTGAAATGATCACTGGAAGACAAGCTTCACTTAAGAACCTGTACGTACAATTAGAAATAATCAGCCCTTTCATCGCTGTGCGCATGCGCAGTCGCTGTAGGTCAAAGATTACATGTACCGCAGCAGTGCAAGTTAATTACAACCGTTACGTGACATGTCAGTAAAGCAAAGCCGCCTGCCTCATCAGTTCAGTAACTTTGGTTGCTTTGTGCGGACGTTACTTAATTATGCCTTAGCCTGTGCATGGAGTGAATTACTAGCAGGATCTTGCTTGGGAACAAGAAAAAGTGAACTAGATAAGGTTCTAGCGAGCTGTTAAAACTGTTGCTATTACAGTAGCAAGGGCTGAGAGGCATTGCTCAAATGCGTTGTCTGGTACACTTAACCTTTGACCTTTTTACGATCATCATCGATCGCTGAAACTGTGAAAAGGTTTATTAATGATGTGCCTGTTATTGTAACTTATTAGTCAGAAACAATTATTGAGAACCTAATTCTTGCTAATTGAGCTACTATTAAAGCCACCTAATAAGCAAAAACACTGGGTAAAGTACAAAAATACATTAATTTTAGTACTTTATGCAAGTGTGTGTTGGCAGCTTGTTCATTTACCTCTTTCTCTGGTCTGCAGAATGTTTGCAACGACTGCAACTCTTTCTTCACGTAACCCCAGTCACCAGAAGTGTACCATCGCTGGCGGTTGTACTGCAGCTGTTTGGCTCCCCCTTTAGGTCTGGTGACAGGGGTGCAGTCAGGAAGGAGTTCTTCAGTGTTACAGTTCGGTTCGTAGCCCCAACAAGAACTTGTGTTGACGTATTTCTGAAAGAAGAGAATCAATGGAGTCTTGAATTTATTGCCACTAGAATGTAGAAAACTTCTTCTGAACAGGGTTACACCAGTGTTGTGGAGATCGCTGGAAACTATTAGAATTAAATAGAACATTGTAGAATATTCCATTAGAATAATCGTCTTACCATGTAGAATGTTCTAGAAAGAAACGTCTAGAATGTTTCCTGGCACCCTATATAAGGCGAAGCAGACCGCTGAGGGTCAGACACACAGATTCACACGGACGCCACTTACACATTCTCTTGTATACTTGCATTTTCAGATACACTCAAACGTTTTCCAGATTTTCACGTTTACTGTAAACATTTCGCGTTCCTTCATACTTTTGTGTTGTAGAATTCTCGCTTAATAAACTAGTTTAATTTGACGGCGTGTTTTCTGGTTTTCTCTACGACCCTTCCGAGAGAAACAAAACACAACAACCAGTTTGCATCACGTTTCTATTTCATTAGTGATTCTTAACCTTTGACTTATAGATGTCATATGAAGTAAAAATGTTCGTGCTCCAAGTGTTCTGTTTTGTTTCTCTCGGAAGGCTCGTAGAGAAAACCAGAATATACTTCGTCAAATTAAACTAATTTATTAAGCGAGAATTCTACAGCACAAAAGTATGAAGGAACGCGAAATGATTACACTAAACGTGAAAATCTGGAAAACGTTTAAGTGTATCTGAAAATGCAAGTATACAAGAGAATGTGTAAGTGGCGTCCGTATGAATCTGCGTGTGCGTCTGTCAGCGGCCTGCTTCGCCTTATATAGGGTACCAAGGAACATTCCAGACGTTTCTTTCCAGAACATTCTACCAGGCAAGACGATTATTCTAATGGAACATTCTACAATGTTCTACGTAATTCTAATAGATGCCAGCGATCTCCACAACACCAAGGTCATTTTTCTTCATGATAAATTTACCTAGTTTTCCAAAAGTGGATACCTGCAATTTGACAACCTCCAACTAATTCATACAAATTAACCCTTTGCCTCTGTCACCTAGGTGAAATGTTATTTACACCAATGCTCTTCTCGGACTGACTTTGAAAATTTGAATACATTTTAAGGCGAATATTTGGCCCAAATATGCCATCTGGCACTCAAGTGTTTCTACTAGTCTAAACTGATTTGATGACAAAATTATATCGCAAAATGGTTTTGGACAAACTATAATGCAGCATGTAATGAGATGTTTTGCATATTATTGTGATACGCTACATAATGTGTGACATATTTTCTATGATGTATCAACACATAATGACTACATGTATAGTATCAAATGTAAGTATTCTGCTGAGAAATTATGATAAATTTTAGCTTTAGTATCAAAATTGCAACCTATGTAACGGAATGGGGATAGATTTAAAAAAATAACAAAAGAGCGATCTTTGCAGGAATCTTACTCCGATGTGGCAAGTGTTGGAATGTCTGATGTATTACTATCTAAAATGAGTACACTCGTTCTTAAGCTTGGTGAAAAGGTAGTTTTTTGCACCTGGTTAATTACAATTGCAACAGAGTTTGCACCTGGTAAAGTACAATTGTAACAGAGTTTGCACCTGGTAAAGTACAATTGCAACAGAGTTTGCACCTGATAAAGTACAATTGCAACAGAGTTTGCACCTGATAAAGTACAATTGCAACAGAGTTTGCACCTGGTAAAGTACAATTGTAACAGAGTTTGCACCTGATAAAGTACAATTGCAACAGAATTTGCACCTGATAAAGTACAATTGCAACAGAATTTGCACCTGATAAAGTACAATTGTAAGAGAATTGTAACAGCCTGTCTTAAGACATAAAATTTCCTTCTATTGGCAGTTCCTTTAAATAACTCTGTACAGTATGTAGTGGCACCATCTATTGACAAAGAAAAGAAGTATAATACTATTATGACCCATCCATTCGGAATCTGCTTGAGGCTGTTTGCACACCTCACTGAAATGTGGCATCTCGTTAAATTCTCATTTCTAAATGACGCACCTGGGGGAAATGTCTCGACATTATGGACTGCATTTTAATGACTTCATTATGTCTCATTCAGTCTGGGAAAGTATTGAAGTTTCATGTTCAGTTTATATAAACATGACAAGAAGCCTTTTGACGGTTTCGTTGTGCGCATGCGCAGTTGCTGTAGGTCAAATGTTAAGTATACCACAGCACCGCATCTTAACTACAACTGTAACGTGACATGTGTGTAAAGCAAAGTCGTTTGCCACATCAGTTTAGTAACTTCAGCTATTTTACATTGACTTTACTTAATTTTGCATTAGTCTGGGAATAGAGTGATTTACTAGCAAGATCTTGCTTGGGAACAAGAGAAAATGAACTAGGTAAGGTTCTAGCTAGCTGTTAAAGCTGTTATAATTGCAACAGCATGCGCTGCGAGGTATTGTCAAGTGTATGCAAATGGTACACTTAACCTTTGACCTTGTTACGATCATCATTAATCGCTGGAAGTGTGAAAAGGCTTATTATTTTCAAAAGAACATAGAACTTGTGAACAATAGAAATTTTGTTGTAAGAAATTTAAGATTTAGAAGAAACCGTTTTCAGGATAATTGTGCGAACAAATGCTCTAGTATGCAAGAAACAAATATGGCGCTACTCATTAAATCTAAAATGGTGTTATAATTACTGTAATCAGGGCCGGCCTTAGGTAATTGGTGGCCCTAGGCGAAGTGAATTTGGTGGCCCCAAATGAAATAGAAAAATAAAAAATAAATACGAAAAAAATAAAATTACGCAATTTATTAAAAACTACCTGTATTTATATCTAAATCAACAAATAACTGAAATTTATACAAACATGTTTGGGCAGATGTCATAAACCTTCAACAAAAATCAACTTTTCGTGCTTTGGTGGCAGCAAAGTCTGCAATAAATTGTGAATAATCCAGAGACTGGAGAGAGAGAGAGAGAGAGAGAGAGAGAGAGAGAGAGAGAGAGAGAGAGAGAGAGAGAGAGAGAGAGAGAGGAGGCAGTATGTTCGCATAAAGCAAAAAAATGTTACCTCGGCGTGAGGCCCCCTGGAGGGTGAGGCCCTAGGCAGTTGCCTAGTTTGCCTATGCTTAAGGCCGGCCCTGCTGTAATAATAGTAAGAAACCATTTTTTTGAAAAGTGGATGCAATTTGTATTGATTAGGTCTATGTCTAAAATCAGTTTTTGCTAGAGATAAGAATTGAGAGGGATAATAATCATTAGAAATATGCTGCAAACTGGTGTGCACTTTTCAAAAGAAGCTTTCCAAAATCCAGCTATAGAATCTGTAGTAGGTGCATGGACCTTTTTTTGGTTTTAATTTAGTTCTCAATTACTGCCACGGTGCTGCCACCTGTTTGTTTATTTAGTAGGCTTTCTACCTTTTACAGTAGTCACTCTTTTAAAATTGAAGAACCTAATATCCTTGAACACATTAGCATTTTGGTCTTTCGTAAGGTATAGCTGTAGCAGTTGCATGACATTTTACCCGTCATTTGGTTCTCTCCGCCATTGCTCTATTTTTCTGACTGTGATGAGCATTATGACTCTAAATTTCTTACGAGTTTATTGTTGTGACGTCGTTGTTCTTAAGGCAACTTGGAGTTCTCATTCCTGTCTTTGTAACTATTAAAGGCTCTAACAACAATAAGGAAGCTTTTGGTCAACACGTTAAACTGGTGTTTTGTATCCATTTCAGAATCAAACTTTACGTTCCTTTATCCATCCAACTTGGTTTTTGAAAGTTGTTCATCGAATCAAAAATGGTTCATGTTATTTATGTTGTTTTGGATTTTGTTCACGAATCTTACCTAATAAGGGCATTTTGGCCAAGACAGACGGAATCTTACCTTATAAGGGCATTTTGGCCATGACAGACATTGCGCAGACAAATCTGGGCGGTTGTTAAACAGATTCGGGAGGTGCTCAGCGGGCAGGTTTAGCTTCCATGGATCCTCCGCTGCACACCCGCTGGTGACGTGAAATAGAGAAACGCAGGTGAGGAACACCTCCCAGTGCTCTGACATTGTCACATCACATGAAGGTCACATGGTACTCTGGAACAGAGAAGAAAAAAAATCAACATTAAAATAAACTTGCAATATATCTAGTAGCTGTCTGTCACTAGTTTAAATGGTAAACAACCTGTTAAACTATGTTAAAAGCGTTAGATTATGATAGATAATTATGTTGATGAATGCTGGCATGAAGCCCAGTTAAGGTGTGGTGTCACGTGAGCAAGTGATTCAGAAACGAAGCGTAGGCGTCGATGAGCCTAAGCTCGGGGCACGAGATATAAGCCTTGTGATGCGCCCAGCTCAGGAGATTGAGTCTGGGAGCTGAAGGACAGCATGCTAGATCAGTGGGCTTGGCATTACTATCTGTTATATTTATTGTGTTTGATGTTCAATAAACGTGTAGTTTTATAATCTGACTCTTCATAGTTTTGCCATCCCTAAAACACCAATAATCAGCTTCACACAGCCAATACAACGAATTATTTTTATTATATTACATTCATCCATTGAAGGATGGCTTGACTAGTTGACCTTCTTGGTCTTTCGCCATCATATTTCCATTGTGATAATTAAATACATTTACTTGCCTCAGTTATATCATGAATATGGAAATAAATGCACGTTTTGAATTGAATTGAAAAATTGAGTTTATGTGCAATTTAATTTGTTTCATTGTGTATATAAGTCACGGTGGCTGAGTGGTACATGCTTGGCTGCCGATCGAGGGGTTCCGAGTTCGAAATCTACTCATGTCGGTATTTTTCGAGCCACATTCCACTTCAACAGGACTCTCTGGTCTCCTTCCTACGTCTGCTCAACCCTAATTGGTCATGTACTGGGGGGTGGGGGTGGAGAAATGTCGTTGAAGCACTGACTGACGGGTCAACCACCTATCCTCCTAATGTGTCAAGGTTAAATATATAAAAATGCCTAGATTCCTCACTCCAATTAGCGTATTGAATCATTTTTCTGTTGTTTCTTCACTTTACTACACTACCATGGTGCCTGACGGCGCTGTTAATGATGACGACAACAGCCGTTATCTACATCAAACTTCAGACTGATTATTTCTTAACCCTTTCATACCCATTGTATCCCATGGGATACGAGAATATTTTCTGCTTCTAAAATTAATAAAATTTTAAAACTGACAGTTATTTGCTCTGTTAATAGTTGTTTTGATTTAAGCCAATAACAATAGACTAAAAATGGTGATAAAATGGCAAACTAGAAAATCTACATAGCATAAAAAACTGCGCAAGGTACAGTACTTTAGAGACGACTTTGTACAGATCAGCATAGCATGCACACTAAATGTCTTAAATACTTTAAAAAGTGATCAGCAGTTGCAAAATGAAGCAAATTTTATGCTTCCATTGAATCCCAATGTATCCCGTGGGATACAGGCTATATTTAGCACACGGGCACAGGTAGAAAAAATAATTATTATTATGTAAACAAGATGGACATACTGAACAAAAGTATCAAGCGAAAATTTTTTTTCTTATTAAAAAAATAATTTGGGGCTGAAAGGGTTAATCATGACATTGAGTACCAGGTAACTTGTATGGGGCAAGCAAGAATGAAAACGTAGACGGATCGAGGGAGCGCAGCGGGTGCCCTCATCCCCGGCACCCGTCCACTCCGTGGTAATATACCAAACGTTTCATTCTTTGACATTCCGGCGCCCCCTTTCTAAAAATCCTGGATCCGCCCTTGAAAAATTCTACTTTGTTTCATAATTATAATCAGACTTACCATGTACGCCCAAGACACTTTCACAATGATCCCTGCCTTAGCTCGCGTCAAATTCAGTTGTGTTCAGTTCGGTGAAATTGATACTGCATTTACAATTTTGTAATCTCTGCCCACGTCAGATTCAGTTGTGTTCAGTTCAGTGAAATTAATACTGCACTAGCAAAGGCCCCGCAAAAAATTTTGCATATAAATTTACACGTATAATCAAAAATACGCGAACATCCTACCTGGTGTTCGTTTATTTTCCTAACGCAAAGCCAGCAGCAGCTTTTACTGAATTAAAGTTATAGGCAGAGTATAATGGATGACGTAAGAACAATGGCTTTGCATCAGCAGTTTTCTAAGCGTAAATTGCCGAAAATAGAACATCTAATTAACTCGTCGGAACTCCTCTCAGTGGACGTGTACTAAAATATAGCCCACATCATCGTGTAGCCCTGTTCTTCCCCTTTCTAAAGAACCGTATATCTCCCTTCGAGAGTCCCACCAGGCGCCGCTAGAACGTTTTTTCTCCGGCACTCGTCCACTCCGTGGTAATATACCAAACGTTTCATTCTTTGACATTCCGGGGCCCCCTTTCTAAAAATCCTGGACCCGCCCTTGAAAAATTCTACTTTGTTTCATAATTATAATCAGACTTACCATGTACGCCCATGACACTTTCACAATGATCCCTGCCTCAACTCGCGTCAAATTCAGTTGTGTTCAGTTCGGTGAAATTAATACTGCTTTTACAATTTTGTAATCTCAGCTCACGTCAAACTCAGTTGTGTTCAGTTCAGTGAAATTAATACTGCTTTTACAATTTTGTAATCAGCGCGTTACAATGTACTGTTGTTGACTCGCTTAACCTCGGGAGAACGAACTGACACGAGGACACAGACATTGACGAGTCTTAATTCCACATCTACATTCCTGAATACCTGTTATTATTAACGCTAATGAGCGCATACGTTACGCGCTGAACAATATCTAATGATCGAAACTGGTTTTAGCAAATTTCTCAAATCTCAAACACCGGAAGTGGGTTCAGTTTTTAGATTCGAACGAGTAGTCACTCGGAAAATGATTTGATGGGCCTAGTTGCTAGGAGTTAATCTCTGTGATCTAGAAGAAATAGTTCACGGTATTTTAGTGAAAGTGTACTAGATTAGAGGTACACAGTGCTCTATGGTTGCTAACTGTATCGTACGGATTATGAACAATCACATAATAAGCTCCTACTTCTTAAAAACCCCAGTATGAATAACAGAACACTAAATTGAAGAAACATCAGAACGAACAATCAATATGGAAAGAATTCCATTACTAAGCAAGCAATACAACTTTGGAATTCATTACCGACATCACTAAAACACAGCAGCTCTTTATCAATATTCAAGTCTAAATTAAAAAAACATTTAATGACTCGTTTTGATGTAGATAACGGCTGTTGTCGTCATCATTAACAGCGCCGTCAGGCACCATGGTAGTGTAGTAAAGTGAAGAAACAACAGAAAAATGATTCAATACGCTAATTGGAGTGAGGAATCTAGGCATTTTTATATATTTAACCTTGACACATTAGGAGGATAGGTGGTTGACCCGTCAGTCAGTGCTTCAACGACATTTCTCCACCCCCACCCCCCAGTACATGACCAATTAGGGTTGAGCAGACGTAGGAAGGAGACCAGAGAGTCCTGTTGAAGTGGAATGTGGCTCGAAAAATACCGACATGAGTAGATTTCGAACTCGGAACCCCTCGATCGGCAGCCAAGCATGTACCACTCAGCCACCGTGACTTATATACACAATGAAACAAATTAAATTGCACATAAACTCAATTTTTCAATTCAATTCAAAACGTGCATTTATTTCCATATTCATGATATAACTGAGGCAAGTAAATGTATTTAATTATCACAATGGAAATATGATGGCGAAAGACCAAGAAGGTTAACTAGTCAAGCCATCCTTCAATGGATGTATGTAATATAATAAAAATAATTCGTTGTATTGGTTGTGTAAAGCTGATTATTGGTGTTTTAGGGATGGCAAAACTATGAAGAGTCAGATTATAAAACTACACATTTATTGAACATCAAACACAATAAATATAACAGATAGTAATGCCAAGCCCACTGATCTAGCATGCTGTCCCTCAGCTCCCAGACTCAATCTCCTGAGCTGGGCGCATCACAAGGCTTATATCTCGTGCCCCGAGCTTTGGCTCATCGACGCCTACGCTTCGTTTCTGAATCACTTGCTCACGTGACACCACACCTTAACTGGGCTTCATGCCAGCATTCATCAACATAATTATCTATCATAATCTAACGCTTTTAACATAGTTTAACAGGTTGTTTACCATTTAAACTAGTGACAGACAGCTACTAGATATATTGCAAGTTTATTTTAATGTTGATTTTTTTCTTCTCTGTTCCAGAGTACCATGTGACCTTCATGTGATGTGACAATGTCAGAGCACTGGGAGGTGTTCCTCACCTGCGTTTCTCTATTTCACGTCACCAGCGGGTGTGCCGCGGAGGATCCATGGAAGCTAAACCTGCCCGCTGAGCACCTCCCGAATCTGTTTAACAACCGCCCAGATTTGTCTGCGCAATGTCTGTCTTGGCCAAAATGCCCTTATAAGGTAAGATTCTGTCTGTCTTGGCCAAAATGCCCGTATAAGGTAAGATTCTGTCTGTCTTGGCCAAAATGCCCCTATAAGGTATGATTCTGTCTGTCTTGGCCAAAATGCCCTTATAAGGTAAGATTCTGTCTGTCTTGGCCAAAATGCCCTTATAAGGTAAGATTCTGTCTGTCTTGGCCAAAATGCCCTTATAAGGTAAGATTCTGTCTGTCTTGGCCAAAATGCCCTTATAAGGTAAGATTCTGTCTGTATTGGCCAAAATGCCCTTATAAGGTAAGATTCCGTTTGTCTTGGCCAAAATGCCCTTATAAGGTAAGATTCTGTCTGTCTTGGCCAAAATGCCCTTATAAGGTAAGATTCTGTCTGTCTTGGCCAAAATGCCCTTATAAGGTAAGATTCTGTCTGTCTTGGCCAAAATGCCCTTATAAGGTAAGATTCTGTCTGTCTTGGCCAAAATGCCCTTATAAGGTAAGATTCTGTCTGTCATGGCCAAAATGTCCTTATAAGGTAAGATTCTGTCTGTCTTGGCCAAAATGCCCTTATAAGGTAAGATTCTGTCTGTCTTGGCCAAAATGCCCTTATAAGGTAAGATTCTGTCTGTATTGGCCAAAATGCCCTTATAAGGTAAGATTCCGTTTGTCTTGGCCAAAATGCCCTTATAAGGTAAGATTCTGTCTGTCTTGGCCAAAATGCCCTTATAAGGTAAGATTCTGTCTGTCTTGGCCAAAATGCCCTTATAAGGTAAGATTCTGTCTGTCTTGGCCAAAATGCCCTTATAATGTAAGATTCTGTCTGTCTTGGCCAAAATGCCCTTATAAGGTAAGATTCTGCCTGTCTTGGCCAAAATGCCCTTATAATGTAAGATTCTGTCTGTCATGGCCAAAATGCCCTTATAATGTAAGATTCTGTCTGTCATGGCCAAAATGCCCTTATAAGGTAAGATTCTGTCTGTTTTGGCCAAAATGCCCTTATAAGGTAAGATTCATGAACAAAATCCAAAACAACATAAATAACATGAACCATTTTTGATTTGATGAACAGCTTTCAAAAACCAAGTTGGATGGATAAAGGAACGTAAAGTTTGATTCTGAAATGGATACAAAACACCAGTTTAACGTGTTGACCAAAAGCTTCCTTATTGTTGTTAGAGCCTTTAATAGTTACAAAGACAGGAATGAGAACTCCAAGTTGCCTTAAGAACAACGACGTCACAACAATAAACTCGTAAGAAATTCACAGTCTTAATGCTCATCACAGTCAGAAAAATAGAGCAATGGCGGAGAGAACCAAAAGACGGGTAAAATGTCATACAACTAATAGCTATAGCTCACGAAAGGCCAAAATGCTAATGTATTCAAGGTGCTTCAATTTTAAAAGAGTGACTACTGTAAAAGGTAAAAAGCCTACTAAATAAACAAACAGGTGGCAGCACCGTGGCAGTAATTGAGAACTAAATTAAAACCAAAAAAGGCCCATGCACCCACTACAGATTCTATAGCTGGATTTTGGAAAGCTTCTTTTGAAAAGTGCACATCAGTTTGCATCACATTTCTAATGATTCTTATCCCTTATCATTCTTATCTCTAGCAATTAAACAAAAAAAGTGAAGCTCCTGCGAAAAAACTGATTTTAGACATAGACCTAATCAATACAAATTGCATCCACTTTTCAAAAAAATGGTTTCTTACTATTATTACAGCAAGGCCGGCCTTAAGCATAGGCAAACTAGGCAACTGCCTAGGGCCTCACCCTCCAGGGGGCCTCACACCGAGGTAACATTTTTTGCTTTATGCGAACATACTGCCTCCTCTCTCTCTCTCTCTCTCTCTCGCTCTCTCTCTCTCTCTCTCTCTCTCTCTCTCCCCCTCTCTCTCTCTCTCTCTCTCTCTCTCTCCCCCCCTCTCTCTCTCTCTCTCTCTCTCTCTCTCTCTCTCTCTCTCTCTCTCTCTCTCTCTCTCTCTCCCCCTCCCTCTCTCTCTCTCTCTCTCTCTCTCTCTCTCTCTCTCTCTCTCTCTCTCTCTCTCTCTCTCTCTCTCTCTCTCTCTCTCCCTCTCTCCTCTTTCTCTCTCTCTCTCTCTCTCTCTCTCTCTCCTCTCTCTCTCTCTCTCCTCTCAAATTGCGTAATTTTATTTTTTCGTATTTATTTTTTATTTTTCTATTTCATTTGGGGCCACCAAATTCACTTCGCCTAGGGTCACCAATTACCTAAGGCCGGCCCTGATTACAGTAATTATAACACCATTTTAGATTTAATGAGTAGCGCCATATTTTTCTCTTGCATACTAGAGCATTTGTTCGCACAATTATCCTGAAAAAGGTTTCTTCTAAATCTTAAATTTGTTATAACAAAATTTCTATTGTTCACAAGTTCTATGCTTTTTCTAAAATAATAAGCCTTTTCACACTTCCAGCGATTGATGATGATCGTAACAAGGTCAAAGGTTAAGTGGTACCATTTGCATACACTTGACAACGCCTCACAGCCCAAGCTATTGTAATAGTAGCAGTTTTAACAGCTAACTAGAAAATTTCCTAGTTCATTTTTTCTTATTCCCAAGCAAGATCCTGCTAGTAAATCACTCTATTCCCAGACTAATGCACAGTTGAGTAAAGTCCATGTAAAATAACTGAAATTACTTAACTGATGTGGCTAACGACTTTACTTTACACACATGTCACGTGATAGTTGTAGTTAAGACGCGGTGCTGTGGTATACTTAAGCTTTGACCTACAGCAACTGCGCATGCGCACAACGAAACTGTGAAAAGGCTTCTTGTCATGTTATATAAACTGAACATGAAACTTCAACACTTTCCCAGACTGAATGAGACATAATGAAGTCATTAAAATGCAGTCCATAATGTTGAGACATTCCCCCAGGTGCGTCATTTACAAATGAGAATTTAACGAGATGCCATATTTCAGTGAGAAGTGCAAACAGCCTCAAGCAGATTCCGAATGGATGGGTCATAATAGTGTTATACTTCTTTTCTTTGTCAATAGATGGTGCCACTATATACTGTACAAAGTTATTTACAGGAGCTGCCAATAGAAGGAAATTTTATGTCTTAAGACAGGCTGTTACAATTCTCTTACAATTGTACTTTATCAGGTGCAAACTCTGTTACAATTGTACTTTATCAGGTGCAAACTCTGTTACAATTGTTACTTTACCAGGTGCAAACTCTGTTACAATTGTACTTTACCAGGTGCAAACTCTGTTGCAATTGTTCTTTCCCAGGTGCAAACTCTGTTGCAATTGTACTTTAACAGGTGCAAACTCTGTTGCAATCGTACTTTACCAGGTGCAAACTCTGTCACAATTGTACTTTACCAGGTGAAAAATCTGTTACAATTGTACTTTAACAGGTGCAAACTCTGTTGCAATTGTACTTTACCAGGTGCAAAATCTCTTACAATTGTACTTTACCAGGTGCAAACTCTGTTGCAATTGTTCTTTCCCAGGTGCAAACTCTGTTGCAATTGTACTTTAACAGGTGCAAACTCTGTTACAATTGTACTTTAACAGGTGCAAACTCTGTCACAATTGTACTTTACCAGGTGAAAAATCTGTTACAATTGTACTTTAACAGGTGCAAACTCTGTTGCAATTGTACTTTACCAGGTGCAAAATCTCTTACAATTGTACTTTATCAGGTGCAAACTCTGTTGCAATTGTACTTTACCAGGTGCAAACTCTGTTGCAATTGTACTTTACCAGGTGTAAACTCTGTTACAATTGTACTTTACCAGGTGCAAACTCTGTTACAAACGTACTTTACCAGGTGCAAACTCTGTTGCAATTGTACTTTACCAGGTGCAAACTCTGTTACAAATGTACTTTACCAGGTGCAAACTCTGTTACAAATGTTCTTTACCAGGTGCAAACTCTTGTTACAATTGTGCTTTATCAGGTGCAAACTCTGTTGCAATTGTACTTTACCAGGTGCAAACTCTGTTGCAATTGCACTTTACCAGGCGCAAACTCTGTTACAATTGTACTTTACCAGGTGCAAACTCTTGTTACAATTGTACTTTACCAGGTGCAAACTCTGTTGCAATTGTACTTTACCAGGTGGAAACTCTGTTGCAATTGTACTTTACCAGATTCAAACTCTGTTACAAATGTACTTTACCAGGTGGAAACTCTGTTACAATTGTACTTTACCACGTGCAAACTCTGTTACAAACGTACTTTACGAGGTGCAAACTCTGTTGCAATTGTACTTTACCAGATGCAAACTCTGTTGCAATTGTACTTTACCAGGTGCAAACTCTGTTGCAATTGTACTTTACTAAGTGCAAACTCTGTTGCAATTGTACTTTACCAGGTGCAAACTCTGTCGCAATTGTATTTTAAGAGGTGCAAACTGTGTCACAATTGTACTTTGACAGGTGCAAACTCTGTTGCAATTGTACTTTACCAGGTGCAAACTCTGTTGCAATTGTACTTTACCAGGTGCAAACTCTGTTGCAATTGTACTTTACCAGGTGCAAACTCTGTTGCAATTGTACTTTACCAGGTGCAAACTCTGTTACAATTGTACTTTACCAGGTGCAAACTCTGTTACAATTGTACTTTATCAGGTGCAAACTCTGTTGCAATTGTACTTTACCAGGTGCAAACTCTGTTGCAATTGTACTTTATCAGGTGCAAACTCTGTTGCAATTGTACTTTACCAGATTCAAACTCTGTTGCAATTGTACTTTACCAGGTGCAAACTCTGTTACAATTGTACTTTACCAGGTGCAAACTCTGTTGCAATTGTACTTAACCAGGTGCAAAAAACTACCTTTTCACCAAGCTTAAGAACGAGTGTACTCATTTTAGATAGTAATACATCAGACATTCCAACACTTGCCACATCGGAGTAAGATTCCTGCAAAGATCGCTCTTTTGTTATTTTTTTAAATCTATCCCCATTCCGTTACATAGGTTGCAATTTTGATACTAAAGCTAAAATTTATCATAATTTCTCAGCAGAATACTTACATTTGATACTATACATGTAGTCATTATGTGTTGATACATCATAGAAAATATGTCACACATTATGTAGCGTATCACAATAATATGCAAAACATCTCATTACATGCTGCATTATAGTTTGTCCAAAACCATTTTGCGATATAATTTTGTCATCAAATCAGTTTAGACTAGTAGAAACACTTGAGTGCCAGATGGCATATTTGGGCCAAATATTCGCCTTAAAATGTATTCAAATTTTCAAAGTCAGTCCGAGAAGAGCATTGGTGTAAATAACATTTCACCTAGGTGACAGAGGCAAAGGGTTAATTTGTATGAATTAGTTGGAGGTTGTCAAATTGCAGGTATCCACTTTTGGAAAACTAGGTAAATTTATCATGAAGAAAAATGACCTTGGTGTTGTGGAGATCGCTGGCATCTATTAGAATTACGTAGAACATTGTAGAATGTTCCATTAGAATAATCGTCTTGCCTGGTAGAATGTTCTGGAAAGAAACGTCTGGAATGTTCCTTGGTACCCTATATAAGGCGAAGCAGGCCGCTGACAGACGCACACGCAGATTTCACACGGACTCCACTTACACATTCTCTTGTATACTTGTATTTTCAGATACACTTAAACGTTTTCCAGATTTTCACGTTTACTGTAATCATTTCGCGTTCCTTCATACTTTTGTGCTGTAGAATTCTCGCTTAATAAATTAGTTTAATTTGACGAAGTATATTCTGGTTTTCTCTACGAGCCTTCCGAGAGAAACAAAACAGAACACTTGGAGCACGAACATTTTTACTTCATATGACATCTATAAGTCAAAGGTTAAGAATCACTAATGAAATAGAAACGTGATGCAAACTGGTTGTTGTGTTTTGTTTCTCTCGGAAGGGTCGTAGAGAAAACCAGAAAACACGCCGTCAAATTAAACTAGTTTATTAAGCGAGAATTCTACAACACAAAAGTATGAAGGAACGCGAAATGTTTACAGTAAACGTGAAAATCTGGAAAACGTTTGAGTGTATCTGAAAATGCAAGTATACAAGAGAATGTGTAAGTGGCGTCCGTGTGAATCTGTGTGTCTGACCCTCAGCGGTCTGCTTCGCCTTATATAGGGTGCCAGGAAACATTCTAGACGTTTCTTTCTAGAACATTCTACATGGTAAGACGATTATTCTAATGGAATATTCTACAATGTTCTATTTAATTCTAATAGTTTCCAGCGATCTCCACAACACTGGTGTAACCCTGTTCAGAAGAAGTTTTCTACATTCTAGTGGCAATAAATTCAAGACTCCATTGATTCTCTTCTTTCAGAAATACGTCAACACAAGTTCTTGTTGGGGCTACGAACCGAACTGTAACACTGAAGAACTCCTTCCTGACTGCACCCCTGTCACCAGACCTAAAGGGGGAGCCAAACAGCTGCAGTACAACCGCCAGCGATGGTACACTTCTGGTGACTGGGGTTACGTGAAGAAAGAGTTGCAGTCGTTGCAAACATTCTGCAGACCAGAGAAAGAGGTAAATGAACAAGCTGCCAACACACACTTGCATAAAGTACTAAAATTAATGTATTTTTGTACTTTACCCAGTGTTTTTGCTTATTAGGTGGCTTTAATAGTAGCTCAATTAGCAAGAATTAGGTTCTCAATAATTGTTTCTGACTAATAAGTTACAATAACAGGCACATCATTAATAAACCTTTTCACACTTTCAGCGATAGATGATGATCGTAAAAAGGTCAAAGGTTAAGTGTACTAAACAACGCATTTGAGCAATGCCTCTCAGCCCTTGCTACTGTAATAGCAACAGTTTTAACAGCTCGCTAGAACCTTATCTAGTTCACTTTTTCTTGTTCCCAAGCAAGATCCTGCTAGTAATTCACTCCATGCACAGGCTAAGGCATAATTAAGTAACGTCCGCACAAAGCAACCAAAGTTACTGAACTGATGAGGCAGGCGGCTTTGCTTTACTGACATGTCACGTAACGGTTGTAATTAACTTGCACTGCTGCGGTACATGTAATCTTTGACCTACAGCGACTGCGCATGCGCACAGCGATGAAAGGGCTGATTATTTCTAATTGTACGTACAGGTTCTTAAGTGAAGCTTGTCTTCCAGTGATCATTTCAAAGCCTTAGCAATCATTTTTAATTTTCCAAGTTTATTCAATTGTTTTGCTTCTTGAATTAGCCCTTTCAGCCCCAAATTATTTTTTAATAAGAAAAATTTTTTTGGCTGGGTACTTTTGTTCCGTATGTCCATGTTGTTTACACATAATAATTATTTTTTCTACCTGTGCTCGCGTGCTAAATATAGCCTGTATCCCACGGGATACATTGGGATTCAATGGAAGCATAAAATGTGCTTCATTTTGCAACTGCTGATAATTTGTTAAAGTATTTAGGACATTTAGTATGCATGCTATGCTGATCTGTACAAAGTCGTCTCTAAAGTACTGTACCTTGCGCAGTTTTTTATGCTATGTAGATTTTCTAGTTTGCCATTTTTAGTCTATTGTTATACTGGCTTAAATCAAAATAACTATTAACAGATCAAATAACTGTCAGCTTTAAAATTTTATTAATTTTAAGGAAGAGAATATTCTCCTATCCCGTGGGAAACAACGGGTATGAAAGGGTTAAAGGAAAAGGATACCTATTTTCAGAGCTTATTTGATTTAAATCAATGATGGCTTGTTATAGGTGCAAGTTTTCAGATTCATTTTTTAAATTTTACTCAGGGTGATTCGCTGCTCCGATGTACCGCTAACGCACATTACTGCGAAGCAGAGAATCTCTACATAGACTTTTCCATGTTTGGAAAACCTTCACCACCGGATGCACCAAACTACTACTTCCGGCACAAGGTCATCGACTTCAGAGAAGGACGACTGGGAGGACACTGCAACTTGGACAAAGCTAGTCTGTTAAAACAGAACAGTCACACGACCATGTCTTTGATGTCCTGGTGAGTCAGGTTGTGGGTGAAGATGGCATGAAGGGTGGGGGTACCTTCGAGGTAGGGATAAAAAAGTGTGAGCGTAAAGGATTTGGTCATCTTTTAATGTTTAATCTCAACAAAGAGAGAAGAGAGAAGAGAGAATGATAAGGAGAGAGGTGTGTGTGTGTGTGTGTGTGTGTGAGAGAGAGAGAGAGAGAGAGAGAGAGAGAGAGAGACGGAGAGAGGTGTGTGTGTGTGTGTGTGTGTGTGTGTGTGTGTGTGTGTGTGTGAGAGAGAGAGAGAGAGAGAGAGAGAGAGAGAGAGAGAGAGAGAGAGAAAATGAAGAGTGTGTGTGTGTGTGTGTGTGTGTGTGTGTGTGTGTGTGTGTGTGTGTGTGTGTGTGTGTGTGTGTGTGTGTGTGTGTGTGTGTGTGTGTGTGTGTGTGTGTGTGTGTGAGAGAGAGAAGAGAGAGTGAGAAGGAGGTGTGTGTGTGTGTGTGTGTGTGTGTGTGAGAGAGAGGAGAGAGTGAGAAGGAGGTGTGTGTGTGAGAGAGAGAGAGAGAGAGAAGAGAGAAAGAAAGAAGAGAAAATACTTGAAAAAGAATTAATGTGAAGAGAAGCAGGACGAGTGTCCAGATAGGGCGCCCAATGCCTCCCAGTTTCTAGTGCACGTGAAAAGGGGTTATATGAAGTTGAAGAGCAATTCAATGTCATTTCCATATTTTCACTTTCATGCTCCACTTCACTTAGTTTACTGTCTAAATTGACATTCTGTTTTATTAACAAGTCAAGCTTGCCAGGACCATGATCAACTGTTTTAATTACAGCTGGTAAACTGGCGCCATGGTGCGGTAGGTTGAGAAGGCTCAGCACGAGCTGACGAACAGGTTCTAGCCGTTTTGTAAAAAAGATATTTGAATTTTCTTCATCTAATCACAAAAATGCAACTTTAAGAGATTGTTATCAGATATTAGACTTAAAACACCAGGAGAATTGAATATCAGTAATACTATTGTGATGATAATAGTTTGTTCATTAATTGTAATTTACACAAATCACGATAGATGGCACTGCAATGTTATAACTGATTTAGCGCCTGAGCTTTAAGAGTTTGTTAATTAATCACAATTTACATAAATCACAATAGATGGCACTGCAGTGTTATAACTGATTTAGGGCCTCAGCTTTAAGAGTTTGTTCAATAATCATAATTTACATAAATCACAATAGATGGCACTGCAGTGTTATAACTGATTTAGGGCCTGAGCTTTATTGTTGTTCTTTTATAATAATGGATAATAATATTCTGAGATATTAATATGGATATTAATAATGGATAATAATTATTGTGTTTTTTTCTCTCGGACGGCTCGTAGAGAAAACCAGAAAACACTTCGTCAAATTAAACTAGCTTATTAATCGAGAATTCTACAAACAAAAGTATGAAGGAACACGAAATGATTACATTAAACGTGAAAATCTGGAAAACGTTTGAGTGTATCTGAAAATACAAGTATACAACAGAATGCTTGTATATTATTATTATTATTATTATTATTACTATTATGCAATGGTGCTATAATTATTGTTTTTTTTATTTTTAGCCAAAGCTTTGTGCACTTAATGGCTTCTATAGTGCCGTTATACTGGCATGTGCTCATTAGTAATACTGCAAGTTGTAAACTTTATTTTTTTTAAATTTTAAAGGTTTCCCATATTTCAATACTATGAAGCATTGGCGTGGCAACCCATTCAGATGAATCACTGTGATATTGTAGAAAACAGGTTATCCTATCTTGTGATGTTAGATGTTAGTAAGTATTCCAACTTAAAGGAAAACTGGACGATTGATTAGATTCAATCTTATTTTAATTTACTGTTTAAAATATACATTTGTCATAAGTCATTTATTTCACATTACACATTTACAATGGTTATATATACAGTATCTAGTGAAAGGGCCTACAATGAACACATAATACAAATAAGAAATACTGCACAGGAAAAGCCTCAAACACTGTTCACTTATACACGAAGGTAAATGTGTTGCGGGCAATCAAAAAGCAGGGCTTGTTCACCTATACACGAAGGTAAATGTGTTGCGGGCAATCAAAAAGCAGGGCTTGTTAGATTGTCCCACACAGTGAAAGATAAAAAAGTAATGGAGATAATCTGAAAATTTAAAGTGAATCGTGTGATAAAAAACATTAGTGCTTAAAATGGAATGATGTAATGAATGAAGCTCATATATGAGATGATATAAAAGATAGAAAGACTGTTATTTGTTAATAGTACGTAAAATTAAAATAATTTGTAAAACATACACTGTTTCTAATATTTGAATAATTACCTTGAAAAGTTAATTAACTGCAACCAAACACAGCTATCGCTTACATCACAAACTAACCACAGTTTGTGCATAGGTAGGCATCTTGTCTGCGAGTCAAGCACATTTGCTTAAGCAAAGATTACTGTAAGATGCTGATGAGATATACGTCACACTGACGTCATAGACAAACACTTCAATCATGGTTGTGCTTATCACGGTACTGTGCCTATTTGTCGGACAGGCAAATGTGACAAAAAGGTACAATTGCCAGTCTCAGTGGATTCCCTGAGCTGCACATAACTTTGAAACATTAACAAAATTTAATGATTTGAGCTAATTATTATTTAATCTATTCTTTGATTCCACAAAAGCTATTGTAGTTTTCAATAATTTAGAGCATACTTTATTTTGCAGTAATGTTTACACAATCGTCCAGTTTTCCTTTAATATTTTATGCTGTTAATTCAATTGAGGTGTAACATGTATGTTTTTTTTTCTTTGAGTTGCTAGTACTTGTAAAACGGTAAAAGCATAAATGTTCGTGCACAAACTGATTACATTTAGAATAATTGAAAAGATTACAGGTGGCGCGCCCAGTGGCAGAAAGCAAGACTCTCATTTGAAATTTATATGAGAAAAGTTTGGATTACAACAAACATACAAATGGACATAAAATTAATAACTGCCTAGACTTCCCTATTTTTCCTTTTTTTCTGCTACCTTTCCTTCAGTTGGCCTGCCCTTTCCTCACATTATTTTCTTTTTTCTCCTTCCCTTTTAAGTTATACATGGACAATATGACAGCTTGAATTTTGATCATTTTTATATTCATTTGTACCACATTGTTTGGCTTTTACTTACCATTGCTTTTTCTTCATCATTTTCCTGGATGTTTAGATATCTTTGATCGCATTTTCATCCTTCAGTTATTTAAAGTTGATTAGTGAATTTTAAACAGATCAAATTGCTAAGTAAAATAGTAATAATGTAATTTCACTACTATTCATGAGCGAAATAGCTACAGTGTCATCCCAATAATTACATACATCCATTGAAGGATGGCTTGACTAGTTAACCTTCTTGGTCTTTCGCCATCCTATTTCCATTGTGATAATTAAATACATTTACTTGCCTCAGTTATGTCATGAATATGGAAATAAATGCACGTTTTGAATCGAATTGTACCCTCTTTCTGCACTGCTTCGTTTCCCTTGCACCTCTTTGATTTTCTGACTAATTTTAACATTGATTTTTTGTTTTTGTGTAGGTGTAAACTTGTACCATCATTTCTGTGATTTTTTCAACATCTATCTAAGTCAGCACATCAACAACAATGACTTTAGCCAAGACGTCAATATCATTGTTTGGGATTCGGTAAGCTCATTTGTTTTCTTGATTGCTTGCTTGATTACTTGCTTGATTACTTGCTTGATTACTTATACAAGCCTTTGCTTCTCTAGCCCACTGCAGTACAATTATTCTTTTATGATAACGATCGTGTATGAAACGTAATAATTTGATACAGTATGATGTAATAATTTTGATGTCACTGTGTGCTTAATGTCATTATATTGTACTGAATGTGATAATAATAATAAATAATAAAAAAATGTCTACAAGAGATGGAATGAGACCTTGAAGCGCAACAACCAAATGCTTTGCATTCTGAATGAGTCACTGTATCAGCCGATGCTTTACTGACTTTCTGTACTTAAACAAACCATCTGGGACGTGTTACAACCTTCTATTTCACTTATTAGCGAGGCGGATTGATACTAAATTCACGGTAATTTCTGTTTTAGACAAAGTTGAAGTACAATGATCCATTCAATGCTACGTGGTCTGTATTTTCCCACCAGGGTCTGCATCACATTAAAGATTATGCCGGGAAGAAAGTCTGTTTCCGGAAAGCGGTTTTCCCACTCATGGCTAGAACGGCTGGCGGATTGTATTATAACACACACCTGGTAAGTATTGCTGTTGTTGTTGTTGGCATCCTTCTGTCTCGGAAGACAATGGAGTGTGCGCCAAGAGAGTCAGTTATTGATCACATTGATGGAGCTGTAGCGTCGACTGTGGCTGAGCAGTGCGATCCTTGAACGTCTCCAGGGCACACGCCTGGGCAAGGTGTATGGAGATCCTGAGTTGCCCAGACAACAGGAACCCCCTCTCTTCCTCCGTGGTGTAGTCCAAAGGAAAGTGGAGCGATACGTTTGGCACCAGGTTGGCTGCAGGAGCTGCAGCCTCGACTGTGGCTGAGCTGTCCGATCCTTGAACGTCTCCAGGGCGCACGCCTGGGCAAGGTGTATGGAGACGTATAATTCAATATTTCATTATTTTTGATTAGTTATCGTCTGCACTGCATGCGAATATTTATAACAGAACTGAGTTGGGGTGGCTGATACGATAGCGCATGTTCTTCGCCACCCCTTCCCATTTGATTGGCTATAATAATAATAATAATAATAATAATAACAACAACTACAACAACAACAACAACAACAAGAACAATAATAATAATTGGGTCAACAATTAACATTAGCTCAAGAGCTATTATGGCCGACTGTAAATAACAGCCTACAACTACATAACAGAGACTATTATTACCCCACGTTTACCCTAAATGCCACCTGTCAGGCAGGGTACCATTTTTAAAGTCTTTGGTATGACCAGGCCGCTGGTTTATGCTACTAAGTTTTAATCGATGTTGTTTGTGGGAAAAACAATAAATGATTTGAAGGTGCCAAAACAGAAAACAATATTTTGTGGCACTCAGTAATCTTACATTTGTATCTTATTACAGCAACCTGGTTGCTTTGGGTCGCACATGTTCAAAGCTTTCAATAGACATCTGCTGCAAAGGTTGGGTATTAACCAGCTCGGTCCTGTGGTAAGTATTAGCTGATTTTTTAATGCCTTATATTATGTTTATTTATAGTTTCAAAAAGTACTTGAAAAGGACCATTTTTGATTCATACCAAGGACTACTATACAACAGGACGTGCTCGCTCAGATCTCTGATTCGGCTAGCGGAGGCGATCAATTTTTAACATTTAGTGCTAATAATTTGGACATATTTACCCCCCATGGTGACATATAGCATGCCACAATACACATAGAACATATTTCTCATTCATCTAGTAATTTAAAAATAGTGGTACCTATGATATCCCCCCCCCCCAAAAAAAACACACCATATCTGCAACTCATTATGTCCCGAAGATTACCTGTCACTTTCTATAGAGAATAAACAGACTGCACCATTTTGTCAGGACTATATAAACTGATTCATAGGTTCCTCTGTGTAAATTAGAATACATGAAATTATTGCACTCACCATTTTGCAGAGATGTTTGCGACAATTAGTCGGCTAGTCGCGCTTTCTTAATGGAGGTCTGGTAAAGGGCTGAGTTCTGCTGGTGATCCTTCTCCAAATTGTGTAGTCCATGCAGCAGTACATTCGCCAGGCGTCTCAGAGCATTTCTTGAAAATTCTCCAAAATCAAAGTAGGCATTGATTATGGAGAGGATGTTCATGAGCTTGTTGCGGCAGCAGACTGTGTGAGTTGACTTCTTCACAAAACACAAGCCAGTTGTTACGAATTCGAACGTGAATGTGTGGGGCACTGTAAGACCTCCCCTAGACACTTCTTCAATGAACATTTTCATTTCCTCAGAAAGGAGAGGCTCATCCTCGGGAAAAGAAATGTCATTTTGGCACTTACTCTCCAACCAACCTGCGACATATGCACACGCGTTCAGTTCAGTTTTGGAAAGAGTCTCGTCAACACAAATCTCCATAATTTTGGCATCCTCGAAATCAATCCCATTGCATGTGTGCAACTGGCTTTCGGATGATGTGTCTGTGTCCACAAACTCCAGGAATGATGCAGAAAAACGCGCCAGTCTCCGCTTGAATGCTGAACAGACATCTCCAGCTTGCATGAATGCATTGGCCCCCCTTGACTGCCTGTAAACTGAGAACTCACCCTCTATTCTGTCACTCTGAAGTTCACGCAATAATACGTAGTGAAATCCAACAGAAAACAAGTGCCTACAGATTGCGAGGAGTCCCTCCGTGGTCTGAATCAAAGCTTTTCGCGTATCATGTGTCAGGCATTCAATTCTATTTGGTCCGTGTCCTGATTCGGTTTGCTTAAACAGAGTCAACAACGACTGAAGAGTATCAGATGTATCTTGTTGAACAGATCGATCAGGGTCTCTCTTTCCTTCTTGACCTCTGGCAGAAACATTTACCACATTCCACCAGCGTAGCACTTGCTGAATGAATTCTGCAGTGTCCTGGGCTCCTCGAAGTCTCAGCGATGCAACGACACGATCGTTGAACACCCTCAGGACATGTTGCACATTCTGGAGCTGAAGTTTCGATGGGAAGACTGCAGAATATGTCAAAGGTGTTGACTTGAGCACATTGTCTTTCTCAGCTTTGTAAAGACTTTTTACTTCAGCAAATGAGCCAACAGTTTTCTTGTCAAACGATAATCTCTGACATTTCTCCGTGATCCAGTTGTTCCTGATACATTTCAGAATGTGGACGGTGTCACACATAGCATTGATGTAGCTTTACTGTCTGGCTCATTTTTTGCCATGCCATTTAGCACACCCCCTGAAAAAGCCACTGTTGGGCGTATTTTCACTTCATCCACCAATAGCATACAGTGTTTCTGCTCAGAGCTTTTCACTTTCTGAAATGTTTTACCTAGCACCTTGTCAATATCTGTCCATGAAATAACTGACTGCAGCTTTCTTTTGCTGGGTGACACTAAAAAGTCACGCAGTTGTTCGTAATTGCAATGGGGAAATGACTCTATTGCAAAGCAATAATCAGACACTGTGAAAGTTTTATCACATAATAGTCGAAGCTGTCGTGTTAGAAATTTGAGCTTCTTGGCTTTAGCATTAACACTAGGAGATTGTTCTCGATTTTGAGCTAGTTCAAGTTCAAGAGACTGTGTCACTTTGTTGACAATATCATCAACATGATGAATGTGGTTGACAACAGAATTCACAACCGCGAAACATTGTAAGTAAGAGGACAGCCCATTGTTCGGACTGAGGATTTTACTTAATGGCACACTGATCCCGTTTTTGAAAGCATACAGAGTAAGAGGGGAACACAAGGTAGGCTTATTGGGAACAATAATTGACATATAACATTAACTGTGGTCATAGTTACCTTTGCATTTAACAACACCACACTTGTTAGGCATGCTGCTGAGCACAGATGTATAAAATCCACCAGAAATTTTGAAAATAATCCACAAAGAAACAAACACAAGCAGACACATTAACAATGACAAAGCACTACTTCCGGTAAAACACACTTACGCCTAAAGTAGTGCGCTATTTAAGAAGTAAAAATGAACACTAATTTCCTTTGATACATAAAATAAACAATTAGTACTTTTCTCCCGTAATGTAAAGAACCAATTAAATGAAAAATAATACTCGCTATCTACCGATCCGCCCATTCTTTAATTTCCAAGATCACTACTCTCTAAGGCGCACTATTTATAGATTACGTTCATGCAAGTATTGATCGCCTCCGCTAGCCGAATCAGAGATTTCAGTGTGCACGTCCTGTAGTATAGTAGTCCTTGATTCATACTTATAATACAATTTTAATGGTTCCATGTCTCATGCAGTCGCAATATATGGCCTCCAATCAATTATAATGCTATTTTAATATACCTCAATGTAAATTAAACATACACTGTGGTCGTTTCTTCTCCTCTTTTCCTTCTTCCTATCTCTAATCTTACTATTTTTTCTATTCCATCATGTCTACTAACCCTAACCATTCTTTCATTCACTCATCCTCCCCTCCCTTCCTTCTTCCTATCCCTAATCTTACTATTTTTTTCCATTCCATCATGTCTACTAACCCTAACCATTCTTTCAATCACTCATCCTCCCCTCCCTTCCTTCTTCCTCCCCGTAATCTTACTATTTTTTCTATTCCATCATGTCTACTAACCCTAACCATTCTTTCATTCACTCATCCTCCCCTCTCCCTTCCTTCTTCCTATCCCTAATCTTACTATTTTTTCCATTCCATCATGTCTACTAACCCTAACCATTCTTTCATTCACTCATCCTCCCCTCCCTTCCTTCTTCCTATCCTTAATCTTACTATTTTTTCCATTCCATCATGTCTACTAACCCTACCCATTCTTTCATTCACTCATTTGTGCCACCTTAACACGCCAAGCTTTCAAGGTGTCATACAGTAACTTTTTTATTTGCACTGGGACTCGAACCTAAAACCTTCTGCTTTCCGGGCAGCGGCACTAACTACTACACCACAGAGATACTCTGAGTTTTCAGACTCAGAACACTTAGAGGTCTACCAATGTGGAATCATACGCATGAAGAGAGGTAGTATCACTGTAACGCTGAAACAGAAGACTAGATTTTCTGCTTCTTTTATTTTTTTATTTATTATTATTATCACATTCAGTCCAATATCATGACATTAAGCACACAGTGACATCAAAATTATTACATCTACTGTATTAAATTGTAATGTTTCATACACTATCGTTATCATAAAATAATAATTGTACTGCAGTGGGCTAGAGAAGCAAAGGCTTGAATGCGCCCCACTGTCATGTGAACCGGATAAAAAAAGAATGGATGAGTGAACAAAAAAAAAAACTGGGAGAAAGGTTAGATCACACAGGAAGGGTAGAAGGATGTGTTAGTGGAAGTGGTAGGAAGAAAGATAATAGATTGCGCTATGTTGACATCAGCTCTAAAGATTTATCAATGATGCCTTGTTTTGCATAATCTGTACCAGGATTGTGGTATGACTGCTGCAGTAGGTGTGGGAAATTAGGAAGTGTTGTACTTGTTGAGAATCATTGCTCTGTATTTCCTTTTAAATTTTTGAATTGGCTGAACAGTTTTTAATACATCATTTATGTCATTCCAACCAAAATATTACACCGCATAGGTCTATTTTAGAATGGCTATCCCAAATTATCATCGATTGCTGTTAGTATGAAATATACTATTGTAATTAAAACTTTTCGTAAATGTGCTGTACTCCTCAGAACAGGAAAAATTACCATTACACTAATCTCTCCATTTATTATACAGTCATTTGCAAAAGTTTAAGACCAAAGTGATTTTTTCATGAAAATTGACAAAACCATCGTTTAACACGGTTCCATCTAAAAACTATTCATTCATTCTTCTAGAAAAATATACTACAGCATAGTTTGTATGTTTTTATCCAAAAATAGTCACAGTCCTTGAACATTTTAGTACTTTGTATGGCTGCCGAAGTTGTCAATCACTGCATTCATTCTAAGAGGCATACTGGAAATTAGGTTTTGGCAGTACTCGGAAGTAATTTCTTTAACCCAAACGTCCTTGATAACTCGTTGAGAATCATTGTCTGTATTTCTTTTTAAATTTTTGAATGTTCAATGTGTGCACGTTAGATGAGCTCTGTGATCATTGTCAGTTTTGATTTGCAGAAGAGTAAAGTCAGAGTGACTATATTGAAGAGGAGTACAAACACGAGGCGCTTTCTGAATGAGGCAGAGCTCATCAATGCCGTGAAGACGCTGCCCAATGTCCAGCTTAGCACATACGACTTGAATGTGTATGAACGTAGATCTGCCATAATTGTTGTTTTTCAGTTGCGTTAGACCAGGGGTGTGCAAATTGCGGCCCGCCGAGAGAATTTGTGCGGCCCGCGAAGAGATTTGTCAACCTAATGAAAGTGCGGCCCGGGCGATTAATTGAGTGTATCCAGCTAAAGTCCGTGCCACGATCCCAAAGATAGTGCGGGTAGTTTTTTCTACTAGATCGGATGCCATTAACCCTTACAAGACGGTTGTAGCTTAATGTCACTGTACTACACAGACTGTGTGATACACATTACTAATATGCATTGTAATGAAATTACCACTATCTGTCCTGAAAGTAGAAATATATGGTTTGTAATATAAATTTTAATAACTCCTAAAATAGTTTCTTGAATGTAGTAGTAATGATGTACGCAGGTCGGATGCAAAAAAAATCGTTATTAGGCCTTTCTGTACTTGGCTCCTTGATCAAACTGCCTGTGGCCCGCAGGAATTGCGGGAAAGTTTAATGTGGCCCGGCTAGTCAGATAATTTGCACACCCCTGCCTTAGAGTATAAAAGTGTGCAAGCTTACATGTTTTGAAAATAATATGATCTGATTTAGACATAGTTAACTTGTCTGCTGTATTTTGTTAAAAAATAGGTAACGATAAAAATTTTCTGCTAATGGCTGAAAGAACGTGACTTTGCATCTGTTTAATTGTTCACGTGAAAGTATGCAAAAAAGTTACGTAGTTTCAGACAAGTTAGACATATGAAGATGTGGCTAAACTCATTTATTTGAGGTTGCTTAAGAGCAAACCAGGGATGAGAATTTTCCGTGGATACGCGGAATTCCGAGTTTTTGGAAGACCAGTAGTGCCATTTTTGTAAATCGCGTAAATTCGTTGAGAAAATTTTTACGGACCCAGTACATTATTTCACAAGCTGACCGCTAGTTGGCAGGCCGTCACTTTGTTTACATCACGTACATCAGTGTAACCACGTGTATATCTCTATGTATAAAAATATAGAATCAATTGTGTGGAGTTATTTGAGTCAATTGCAGACAGTTTTTATATACTTTTGCATAGGAGCAGTACTTAGTCGTTTTTGAGACAATTAGGTATCATGTATCCTTGATAGTTGGGTATTTTAAATTATGCATGAAACAAGGTAATTGATATTTTAAGTCCACTTAGAGGCTCTCTGTGGTCAAAAAATTGCAACTTGTTTCTGGCTCCAAGGGGCTTCACCACCTTTAACCCCCATGGGGGCTTTGCCTCTCAACTCCATTGGGGACCTAGATGGCTCCCAAACCCCCGGCCTGTTTCAGAGTTTTTTTGCAATTTGTCATTCTCATCCCTGGAGCAAACTTTTTGCCTATATAGGTTTTTTTCTATTTCTATAATTTTTATTCTATTTCAGGAGGAAAATTCCATTCATTGAGCAAATCAACGTAAGTTTTAACACGTTATTTTTGGACAGAAGAAAATCATTTTAATTACTCTAAATTTAAATTTATGTTGTATTGTCATCATACTTTTTTGAGTTTTTGATAGTGCTGCCACCTTCAGGTGTTCTTGTTAAAATTGTTAAATCTTTCTCTTTACTGTTTAAATTTTCATTGGCTTCTACAGTCTTTATGAATGCATAATCTCTAAACCTGTTTTCACACCTAAATGATTTCACCTGTAGTTTTTTGTCACTTGGTTTTCTGCTTTTCAACATGACACTACTTCACTGTTTATGAAGACACTTGAGAATAAAATCTTAAAACTAAATTTCAAGTTTTTTGGTTTCTTCAAACCAATTTTCTTCTGAAAGATACAAACAAGTATACGCCGTTACTACAGTTTTATTCTTTGAGTTAATGTGAAACAGAACATGCCGTTTGTATATTTCCACTGCTTTACACAAACACAAATGCCTTATTTTATAACGAACACAGATTTGTAGTTGTACTTACGAATGTTTTTTTTAGATTACGCACAATTCCGATGTTTTGGTCGGTTTACATGGAGCCGGGTTAACACATCTACTCTTTCAACCCGACTGGGGAGCCGTGTTTGAAACGTGAGTATTAAATTCATCTTACCTACATCTAGAAGCTACCATTGAAAGTCAATTAAATTTTCTATAACGCTATATTAATGCTAGACCTATCTTAAATTGTCCATTATACTGTTCGACAATTTTTTTCATAATTGATTTGTGTCCAGAATTATTGTTGTGTTTTGTTTTTCTCGGAAGGCTCGTAGAGAAAACCAGAAAACACGCCGTCAAATTAAACTAGTTTATTAAGCGAGAATTCTACAACATAAAAGTATGAAGGAACGGGAAATGTTTACAGTAAACGTGAAAATCTGGAAAACGTTTGAGTGTATCTGAAAATACAAGTGTGCAAGAGAATGTGTAAGTGGCGTCCGTGTGAATCTGCATGTGTCTCTCTCAGCGGCCTGCTTCGCCTTATATAGTGTGCCAGGGAAGATTCTAGACGTTTCTCTCTAGAACATTCTACAAGGTAAGACGATTATTCTAACGGAACATTCTACAATGTTCTATATAATTCTAATAGATGCCAGCGATCTCCACAACAATTATGTAACTGTTTAGCTAGAATTAACCCACTTTAGTATCTCAGATTCATGTGCAGTGAACAGAGCTGGTCTGATTCAGCTAAATGCAGACTCGTATAATTACCGTTGTTTTGTGATGAGTTTTGACAAATTTGTGTTGTTGCAGCTTTAATTGCGAGGACAAATGTTACTTTGACCTTGCCAGACTGAGAGGTTTGCACCATGTCACCTGGCAGAAGAATCACAAAATGTGGAGGGAGGTTGAAACAGAGGTGAGAATAAAAGGAGAGGGGGAACAGGGACAATGAGAAAGAAGGGGAGTCAGAGAAGAGGAGAGAGAGAGAGAGAGACAGAGACAGAGACAGAGAGAGAGACAGAGAGAGAGAGAGAGACAGAGAGAGAGACAGACAGAGAGAGAGAGAGAAAGACACAGAGAGAGAGAGAGAGAGACAGACAGAAAGAGAGAGATGAGAGAGAGAGAGGGGAGAGAGGAGGGAGAGAGAGAGAGAGAGAGGGGGGAGAGAGCGAGATAGGGAGAGAGAGAGATAGAGAGGGGGGGAGGGAGTGAGAGACAGAGAGAGAGAGAGGGGGAGGGGGAGAGAGAAGAGAGAGAGAGAGAGGGGGAGGGAGAGAGAGAGAGAGAGAGACGGAGAGAGAGAGAGAGAGAGAGAGAGAGAGAGAGAGAGAGAGAGACGGAGAGAGAGAGAGAGAGAGAGAGAGAGACGGAGAGAGAGAGAGAGAGAGAGAGAGAGAGAGAGAGAGAGAGAGAGAGAGAGAGAGAGAGAGAGAGAGAGAGACGGAGAGAGAGAGAGGGGGGAGAGAGAGAGGGGGTGAGAGAGGGAGAGAGAGAGAGAGAGAGAGAGAGAGAGAGAGAGAGAGAGAGAGAGAGAGAGAGAGAGAGAGAGAGAGAGAGAGAGAGAGAGAGAGAGAGAGAGAGAGAGGGAGAGAGAGAGAGAGAGAGAGAGAGAGAGAGAGAGAGAGAGAGAGAGAGAGAGAGAGAGAGAGAGAGAGAGAGAGAGAGAGAGAGACAGAGAGAGAGAGAGAGAGAAAGTGTTAACATTGTAATATCCTTTCTTGGCCACACTACCAGACAGCTTTATCAAATTCAGTTGCTATTTGTCTTCAGCACATGCAATTTTTTATTCTATAGGGTCGGCATGCCAAAGATTATCACTACGGCTTCGACGTAGCAGAGTTCATGAAACTACTATTAGAAGCTGTTAAATACGTAGAAAACAATGCTCAATTCCAGGCAGCTGCAACCGATAAATCTGATTTTCTGTCTACTTACAGTTGACAGAAAACGACAGAAGTCCAATTAGTTCACCAGGTGTCGTGTCCCGCTAAAGTTAACGAAGAAATTATTGAGATGTAAATGGAGCTTTCGAACCTGAACTTTGATAAGATATTCATGTGTGCAGTCATTTGCAAAAGTTTAAGACCAAAGTGATTTGTTCATAAAAATTGACAAAACCATCGTTTGACACGGTTCCATCTAAAAACTATTCATTTATTCTTCTAGAAATATATACTACAGCATAGTTTGTATGTTTTTATCCAAAAATAGTCACAGTCCTTGAACATTTTAGTACTTTGTATGGCCGCCGAAGTTGTCAATCACTGCCTTCATTCTAAGAGGCATACTGGAAATTAGGTTTTGGCAGTACTCGGAAGTAATTTCTTTAACCCAAACGTCCTTGATAACTCTTCGCAAGTCTTCAGCACTTGATGGCTGCCTGTCTGACCACTAGCAGTATGATGTAATCAACAAAGAATCTGATGCAATCAGGGTACAGTATGATGAAAATCCCGAAAACTCGAGCTTGGTCTTAAACTTTTGCAAATGACTGTATAATAAGTAGATGCCAGTTCTTAGCACAATATGTAACAAATGTGTCAGTAAATGAAGAAGATTGTATGGATGCAAAAAAAACTATACAGGAATACCCCTTGGAGCCGGCAACAAATTACGACACTACAATAACGTAGAAATACTATTATACAACTACGGCCAAATCACGTTGAAAACACCGGTTATCGTCTGATCACCGAAGTTAAGCAACGTAGAGCTTGGTGAGTACCTGGATGGGTGACCGCCTAGAAATACCAGGTGCTGTAGGCTTGCAGGATGCCCACACTGTATCTCAACACTAGACGGAGGAGCTGCACAAGCAGCCAACGGCTAGAGGGCGGAGGAGGTCAAGCAACCCAACAGCCATGTGTAGAGGAGTAAACCTTCCAAAAGAGGAGTGGAGCCCTGAAGGCGGATCAGTGGAGCATGCTCACTGACTCCGGCAGCTCCTGCAGCCAACCTGGTGCCAAACGTATCGCTCCGCTTTCCTTTGGACTACACCAGCGTAGCAACGTAGAGCCTGGTTAGTACTTGGATGGGTGACCGCCTAGGAATACCAGGTGCTGTAGGCTGGCGGGATGCTCACACTGTATCTCGACACTAGGCGGAGGAGCTGCACACGCAGCCAACGGCTAGAGGGCGGAGGAGGTCAAGTGACCCAACGGCCATGTGTAGATGAGTAAACCTTCCAAATCAGAAGTGGAGCCCCGAAGGCGGACCAGTGCAGCATGCTCACTGACTCCAGCAGCTCCTGCAGCCAACCTGGTGCCAAACGTATCGCTCCGCTTTCCTTTGGACTACACCAGGGAGGAAGAGAGGGGGTTCCTGTAATTGTCTTCGGTTGACTAACTGACTGATTGGGCGTCGGACTAAACTGACTGACCTTATCACGTGAATGATTGGTTCATTACATAGCAGCTTTGAACTACTTTTGCTCATTTTCTGTTTCTTCATAAAAAGAGCTCGAAATACAATAGAGTCGCTGAAACTTGGAAAAAATGTTTCAAATGGAAGTGTAGTTCTGAGTTTACACATGCTGCCACTATATTATACTATTTTCATCTTTTGCTTAGATGCTTGGATTTCAAGCTTGTACTTTTGGGAGTTTCCCTGGTGCCCAACAAGGCGCCAAAGCACCACGGCGGGTAGGAAACGCCAGAAAAGGCAAGAAGGAATTTATCTGCAAATACTGCCACCGACATTTCACAAAATCCTACAACCTGCTGATTCATGAGAGAACGCACACTGATGAGCGGCCATACTCCTGCGACATATGTCACAAGGCCTTTCGACGTCAAGATCATTTAAGAGATCACAGGTACACTAAGATTTCCTCAGAAAAATACGTTTTGTAATTTGATGCCGCATAAGGTATAATCAGTAAAACAATTCATTGCTTCTTCTCTTGGATGTTTCCCTCCTTATGAATTTTCTGTCATGCAGATCATCGTCTTCTCTTGTTTGCTAAAATAAAAACTTTTGCAAGAACCGTTTTATTTTTTACACTGTTGAATGGCAATTCTGTTCTTAGTTTATATTTTGTAAATTTTAAGTCGTGGGAAAAGCTAGCCTCTGCGTATTATTCACATTAAAAACCGCTTCTGTTCTTGCCTAATTGTATCATTAAAATATTGCTAGTCCCAGGAAATTTTTCAACATTGGACATTTAAAATTCATTCTGTGAAAAGCAGTTTATTGCGGCAATTTGTATAATTTTGTGGGAAACAAGCTACACCAAAATTAAAACTGCTACCTGTAATATCATTTTCTGGTACATTTTGTTTGGATGCATTACTAAATAGTTCTTATTTTTGTAGCTTGTTGACCATTATACGAACGAATTTATTACTATAGAACAAAAAACTCTTTAGTTACATAAAGCTAAAAAAAGTCTTGAAATTTATATCACCTACATGCTGCCTTATTGTGCACAGAGCTTGTATCAGAGGGAATGCTAACTTGATAGCTAAACGTCCACGAAGAGGTGCAGTCATTTTGACAGTAGATCGTTTGAAAAAAGTTTAGATAGCATTGTGTAAAACTGGAAAAAATAATTAGAGCATTCGTAGTGCACACTTCACTAATTAAACAGAACTGACAGAAGTATAAATTACTTTATCCTGTCAATAAGATTAATAATATCTTTAGTGACGTTTTGCCAGTTGGTGCATACATTTAAATTACTAAGAATTTTCTTTTCTAGTTACTCAATTCTGCCAAAGTGTAATGTAAATTAATATAACTTTGTAGGGAAAGGTTAAGGTTTACATACACATTTTAAAGCTATTTTATTTACCTTTTCGCAGGTATATTCACTCGAAAGAAAAGCCATTCAAATGCTTAGATTGTGGGAAGGGATTCTGCCAATCTCGCACGCTGGCTGTTCATCGCATTCTTCACATGGAGGAGTCACCTCACAAGTGCCCTACCTGTGGACGTAGTTTCAATCAGAGGAGCAATCTGAAGACTCACTTGCTCACCCACACTGACATCAAACCTTATAACTGTACTGATTGTGGTAAGGTAGGCAGTTTGTTTCTTAGAAACCAAAAACTGGCCTTTACTGCATTTTTCCATTCATCGGTATCCATCATTATAAGTCATCAATATCCTATAGTTACTATAAACTGGCAAAGTGCCTGCTAATTTTTTGCGAAAAGCAT
>JAQGDQ010001738.1:0-27298 GCA_030141605.1 Tubiluchus corallicola | reverse complement strand
TGATTTGCTATAATGATGTTGCAATGTGATTTGCTATAACGATGTTGCACTGTAATTTGCTATAACGATGTTGCACTGTAATTTGCTATAACGATGTTGCACTGTAATTTGCTATAACGATGTTGCACTGTGATTTGCTATAACGATGTTGCACTGTGATTTGCTATAACGATGTTGCACTGTGATTTGCTATAATGATGTTGCACTGTGATTTGCTATAATGATGTTGCACTGTGATTTGCTATAATGATGTTGCACTGTGATTTGCTATAATGATGTTGCACTGTGATTTGCTATAAAGATGTTGCACTGTGATTTGCTATAATGATGTTGCACTGTAATTTGCTATAATGATGTTGCACTGTGATTTGCTATAATGATGTTGCAATGTGATTTGCTATAACGATGTTGCACTGTAATTTGCTATAACGATGTTGCACTGTAATTTGCTATAACGATGTTGCACTGTAATTTGCTATAACGATGTTGCACTGTGATTTGCTATAACGATGTTGCACTGTGATTTGCTATAACGATGTTGCACTGTGATTTGCTATAACGATGTTGCACTGTGATTTGCTATAACGATGTTGCACTGTGATTTGCTATAACGATGTTGCACTGTGATTTGCTATAACGATGTTGCACTGTGATTTGCTATAACGATGTTGCACTGTGATTTGCTATAACGATGTTGCACTGTGATTTGCTATAACGATGTTGCACTGTGATTTGCTATAACGATGTTGCACTGTGATTTGCTATAACGATGTTGCACTGTGATTTGCTATAACGATGTTGCACTGTGATTTGCTATAACGATGTTGCACTGTGATTTGCTATAACGATGTTGCACTGTGATTTGCTATAACGATGTTGCACTGTGATTTGCTATAATGATGTTGCACTGCGTTATCGATGTTGCACTGTAATTTGCTATAACGATGTTGCACTGTGATTTGCTATAACGATGTTGCACTGTGATTTGCTATAACGATGTTGCACTGTGATTTGCTATAACGATGTTGCACTGTAATTTGCTATAACGATGTTGCACTGTAATTTGCTATAACGATGTTGCACTGTGATTTGCTATAATGATGTTGCACTGTGATTTGTTATAATGATGTTGCACTGTAATTTGCTATAACGATGTTGAACTGGAATTTAGTTTCCACTGCAAATTAAAAAAAGATTTCTGCTTTCTCTTAAAATGTTTCATTTGAACCGATAATTGTCACATACCTGCGCACTGAGTAAGTGTGTCCCTGTTGAACCCACTCAGGCAGTCACAGCGGAACGCACCGATCGTGTTCACGCACGCAGTCGTGTCAACGTCACAGCCGCCATTGTCCTCAGAGCATTCGTTAATGTCTGAAATTTTATACAGATGATTTAGAAAGTTAAAACAAATGGAAAGGATCTCTAGTGCGAGAGGTATGACGTTAGAAATGCTGAAATGGTTGACCACCTATACAGGATGAACTTTGGACTGCCATATTCATCGGGACGCGGTCTAGTAATCCGAAGGCACGTGGTTCAAATCCAGACTGTATTTGCAACTTTTCACCTTTCTAGTCTTTAGAGTTTGGTATCAAAATTTAATTAATTGAGGCTTTGTACATTAATGATAATCTTGACAATAAAATTATAAATAATCAAAAATTAGGAAGCACTTTAAAATTATTATTTAAAAGAAAAAGGTTATTAAAATCGTTATTAAATAAAACTGTGAGCTTACATTTTTAATATAAATTAACATTTTCATTTGTCAAATCAATAATAAATATGACAAGTCAGATCTTCACATGTTTCACTTGAGCTGCATGAATTCTCACAGGCAAGAATTTTTTGTTGTTCCACTTAATATAAACAAACTAGGCTTATTCAACTACGTTGATACACACACTAACATTGTGTAAAAATACATTTTTATAAAAACTCAAAGAGGCCTATTTATTATATTAACGGTTGTGGCAAGACTATTCTCGAGTATAATCCTAACGTTAACAAAACAAAGGACCCGCAGGTCAGGTAAAACTGCTCGTCACCTGTCAATTTACTAAACGAACTCGTCAATGCTTAACTTAGCAGCCAAAAAATCTGTGGTTTTCTTAGCCTAATAAGAAAAAGGTGAGAACGAACAAGCGAACCTTCACAATGGGTCCTGTTTACGGTGCTGTGGCCAGACTGGCACCTGCAACTGAAGCTGCCTTCATTGTTTCTGCAATCTGTTGTTTCTTCGTCACAATTATCCAGTCCTCTCACGCATTCGTTTTGATCTGCAAAAATATCAAACGTTTTCATAATCAAAACTAATAGCTGTATTCTACAGGACCAGCCGGAAGACTACAGAGACCTCTAGTGGCTGATACAGATAGTTGTGCTTACGACCCATGCAACTTACAAATGCTCGACTTTACACAACTTAAGTAATCGCTGTATTCTAACAGGGCCGGCCGGAAGACTACAGAGACCTCTAGTGGCTGATACGGGTAGTTGTGCTTACGACCCGTGCAACTTATGAATGCGCTACTTTACACAACTTAATTAATCGCTGTATCCTAACAGGACCAGCTGGAAGACTACAGAGACCTCTAGTGGCTGATACAGGTAGTTGCGCTTATGACCCATGCAACTTACGAATGCTCGACTTTACACAACTTAATTAATCGCTGTATCCTAACAGGACCGGCCCAGGGCGTGGCTTTGACTTTGCTGTATTTACTGTTTAAGCACTGCGCAGGCTTGAATGCAACGAAAGAGAAACCACTATAGCTAGGTAATGTTAAGCAAGTTATATACGTGGTTTCACGCAAGCAGAAAAAAATAATCAGTAGAAATATGAATAAAATACATAAAACGTTTACGTTACGTGATTTAAGCAGCATTGATTTTTGTCTCTGGAATGTATCTCAATTCTTTTACATTACTTTCTATGGAGGTCTTGGCTTCGTTTAACGTCGAATTTTATTGGAATGCATTAGCGTCGTTAAGCGAGGACTGACTGTACATAGAAATACCATGCAAGTGAATAACAGGGTTTAAGAACATTCATTACTGTAGAAGTTGGAATTGTACATTATAATTAGGTGCTGCCATCTATGGGCTACTCCTGTTACATTCTACCAACTGACTTATCCTCAGTATAACTGTATGCTCCAGTAAATGCATACACACTGGTCCTCTCCCTATTTAAAATTAATGATTGTTGTGAAGCCCGTGCAAGTCTGCGTAGGTCAAGTTCTATACCTGTATACTGGCTGTGAATCAGGTTTTACTGACTGTTTTTGCTTTTCTAGTGTCTCTCTCTCAGTGTTCTGTAAGTTTTAATAAACACTTTTTTGTTGTGTGCAGTGCAAATATGTATTATAGATTTTTTATTGCTATTCATACTTCTGTGCCTAAACTCAATCATAACAAAGTGAGTGAACATCAACTTCAAACATGACTTTCACAATTACCCTTGAAATAGAAAAAATAGAAAAAATTAAATTGCTAAAGAAATGCCACAATCCTCCCACATTATATTCGTTTTGTTACAAATTTCAAGCTCAAGTTTCAACGTGTTCTCAAGTACCTACCGCTGCAAGTTGCAACTCCGTTTCCAATGAATCCTCGACGATTGCATTGACAAGTGTAACTGCCCACATTGTTCAAACACTCCGCTTCTTCGTGACAATCATTCATATCATTTGTGCACTCGTTTACGTCTAGAACAAAAACAATTTCATTTAATGATAAAGAATGATTTATATACCCTACAAAAGCTGGAGTTTAAAGTTTTGTGCTTCATGTAGTTTGCCAGTCTCAGTCGAAAAGAGAAGACTACTTGTGGCTCCACCATTAGCTACAATGACATACTAAATATTTAGATCCCACATGAAAGTTTTTTTAATATTTAACAACAAGTCAAGATAATTACTGACACACTATTTGTGCACAGGCCTCCTAAAAACAGATGTTGAAGTTGTAATTGTACATTTTTTAGGTGCTGCCATCTATGAACTAATCCTTTTACTATACCAGCTGCTTACCACCAGTATAATTGCACGGTCCAGTGAATGCATAATCACTGGATCTCTCCCTAATTTAAAGTAATGGTTTTGTGAAGCCTGTACAAGCCTGCATAGCTTACCTATACCTATATATACTTCCTGATTTACTTTCTACTCATGTGTATGTAGTTTAATAAACACTTTACAAGTTTAAACATGACTTTCACAACAGACTTTTTTGGCTTTTCTATCCGAGAAATCTTTCAAAATCAATGTCATTGCAATTTCATTTTCTACAGATAGCATCGCTAAATTATATAGTCTCTCTTCTGAGACAGTGTACCATAAGTTAATGTTTTAGCCAGTTTTATCTTTGAAAAACTTCTGTCACCTGATGTGACTGACGTCGGGCCGCTCATGGTGTGGGGGGCTTATAATAATAAATCTGCCTAATTGGCTTAAAATTGACCCTGGTTTTAATAAGCGGTGGCTAATGTACAATCATATCTCGATTTGCCGGACCTCGCTTTTATGGATATCGGAAGAATCAGACAAAATGTGGACCGGTAAAAAGTCCCGCGTACTACGGACACAGTCCGTTGTTTCACGAGCTGACCGCTAGTTGGCGGGCTGTCACTTTGTAAATATCATTACATCAGTAGAACCATGTGTATTTCTCTATAATGTAAAAATATAGAGTCAATTATGCGGAATTATTTGAGTCAATTGCCGATGGAAGCAGCCCGCACTAGATATTTTTGAGACAATTATACGATTGATTCTACATCATCGTGAGTCTAATACATGGTGCCTACTGTATTAGCTTAGTATTGGTAAATACGGACAATCGGTAAATTCGGACCGACGTCTCCCCGGTTTGGTCCGGCAAACCGAGATATGAGTGTATTGTAAAACAACAGAAGCAGCTAAGATGCACGATAAAAATAAAAACTAAATGTTAAGTACAAGTCCTTTTTGTTGTACAGGCCGAAGGTAAAAAACATACCCTCTTAAATACAAAGTCCGCAACTCGCCCTCTACAGTGAAGGTAAAAAACCTATCCTCTTAAATACAAAGTCCACAACTCGCCCTCTACAGTGAAGGTAAAAAACCTACCTGCTTAAATACAAAGTCCGCAACTCGCCCTCTACAGTGAAGGTAAAAAACCTACCTGCTTAAATACAAAGTCCGCAACTCACCCTCTACAGTGAAGGTAAAAAACATACCCTCTTAAATACAAAGTCCGCAACTCGCCCTCTACAGTGAAGGTAAAAAACCTACCTGCTTAAATACAAAGTCCGCAACTCGCCCTCTACAGTGAAGGTAAAAAACCTACCTGCTTAAATACAAAGTCCGCAACTCACCCTCTACAGTGAAGGTAAAAAACCTACCCTCTTAAATACAAAGTCCGCAACTCGCCCTCTACAGTGAAGGTAAAAAACCTACCTGCTTAAATACAAAGTCCGCAACTCGCCCTCTACAGTGAAGGTAAAAAACCTACCCGCTTAAATACAAAGTCTGCAACTCGCCCTCTACAGTGAAGGTAAAAAACCTACCTGCTTAAATACAAAGTCCGCAACTCGCCCTCTACAGTGAAGGTAAAAAACCTACCTGCTTAAATACAAAGTCCGCAACTCGCCCTCTACAGTGAAGGTAAAAAACCTACCTGCTTAAATACAAAGTCCGCAACTCGCCCTCTACAGTGAAGGTAAAAAACCTACCTGCTTAAATACAAAGTCCGCAACTCGCCCTCTACAGTGAAGGTAAAAAACCTACCTGCTTAAATACAAAGTCCGCAACTCGCCCAAAACTATTAAAAATCAATAAGTCAGAACCTTGAGAGCGAAGACAAGCCTGAAAATGAGCAACAAAACACTCGGTAGTGAAAAAATTTCAAAACAAATTTGCACTTTTCCTCCCACAGTAGCAGGGGGGCGCCCCCCTTCGCCCCCTCCTAGTTCTGCCCCTGCACAGTAGTACCTTGACAGTGAGTTCTGTTGACAGGTGAATATCCCGTTAGACAGGTACAAGCAAAGCCCCCTCTGGTGTTCACGCATTCCGTACTGTCGCTATCGCAGTCATCCATGCTTAGCATACATTCGTTTTGATCTGTAAAAAAATATAATACATACAGCAAAATACAATCGACCCTCGTTAAACCGGACCCCGTTAGCCCGGATGTCGGATAAGACGGACGTCATCCGTGGTAAAGGAAATTGACCAATTTCCATCCGAGCCGGAACACTAAACACGACACGGCCTGCCAACTGTACAATAATTTCTTTATCCTCACAGGTTAACTATTTTAAAGTAATATACAGTATAGTATATAGTGCAATGTATATAGTGCAATGTATATAGGCCTTATTAAGGTGATTATTCCTGTATAATATAGACCATATACAGGCATATGGGATAAATTGGACAATCGGCTAAACCGGACCACCCCCCACCCCCAATTAGTCCGGTTTAACGAGGGTTGACTGTATTCAGTTAGAAGAATCTCTGTATAAAAAACCAAATATCAGTAGTAAATCAAAACATTTCCTTTGAAAAAATTTCATAAAAGTTTAAATTAGCAACAGTTTTGAGCAAACTTGGCGATGAAGAAAGTTCAAAATGTAAATTGTAGAAATTATACAAAAAACATTCTATTAAAATGGTGACAAACGTAATCAGATTTGGTCTTTAAGCCAAAGTACATTTATTACTGCCTTTAATGCCATGGTATAGAGATAAGCTGCCTCTTCCACAAATGCTTAGCGAATTTGTTAAAACATCTATGTACCATACATCATTACATTGTAATTATGAAATATTACTAACACCCACTGTAACTAACACTACCTATTAATAATCGGTTGTTATTATTTTTCTCATTACTAATTCTAGCGACCTAACATATAAGCTTGCTTCTTAGGTCTCTAGCACAGAATTTAAGAATTATATCATAATTTTCTTGTATTAATGTACTTGTCAATGTACTTGTGATGCATAAGTTGTTCACATGACAGTGGGCTTATACAAGCCTTTGCTTCTCTAGCCCACTGCAGTACAATTATTCTTTTATGATAACGATAGTGTATGAAACATAACAATTTAATATAGTAGATGTAATAATTTTGATGTCACTGTGTGCTTAATATTGTACTGAATGTGATGATGATAATAATAATAATAATAATAATAAGGTAAAGGTAAAGTATCTGTTTACTGCGAAATAAATCTGTTGACTTGAAAAAAAATGAATCAAATAGACATACAACAAGTACTTAAAGTGGTACATATAGCATAAATACAGTAATCACTGCTTAACAGACTCATTTTGGGAAGGAAATGTTTTGACCCGATTAAGCGAATAAATCTATTAACCCTTTCATATTTTCTGCCTTTAAAATTAATAAAATTTTAAAACTGAGAGTTATTTGATCTGTTAATAGTTATTTTGATTTAAGCCAATAACAATAGACTAAAAATAGTGATAAAATGGCAAACTAGAAAATCTACATAGTATAAAAAACTGCGCAATGTACAGTACTTTAGAGACGACTTTGTACAGATTAGCATAGCATGCATACTAAATGTCTTAAATACTTTAAAAAATTATCAGCAGTTGCAAAATGAAGCACATTTTATGCTTCTATTGAATCCCAATGTATCCTGTGGGATACAGGCTATATTTAGCACACAGGCACAGGTAGAAAAAAAATTATTATGTGTAAACAAGATGGACATACTGAACAAAAGTACCAGGCCAAAAATTTTTTCTTATTAAAAAAATAATTTGGGACTGAAAGGGTTAACTGATGCGTGTAGTATTACTGCTATGGAAGTATGAGTCATCATTCTTTAGTTTACTACGTCCTGCAAAAACTGCAAGAGTTTTAAATGTCAGAGATCTTTATGCTTATGCTCTATTTTTCGAGAAATTAACTCTCTTGTGCTCTTAGTTGCATTATGATGTTTACACTTGTAAAGTCACAAAAAAAACTGGCAGATCACTGCCGCTGCATTGGTGGCATAACAACAACAGTTACTGATTAAACGTTCTGTGAAAAGCAGCAAGAGCTTCATAAGGAAACCGTCAGACATGTGATTAAAAGTTTAGCTTTCACATAATTCTTGGGCAACGAGGTTAATTGCAGCAAATGAGCAGGTGAAAGATTCAAAGCAAAAATGGTTTGCCTAGCACATGACAATCGCACTTAAAGCAAAAGCCAAGTCTTTCGGCAAGTTGAGCTTATTTTAATATTCGAGAAAAATGTTAGAAAGTTTCAGAAATGAAACTGTGATAAGCGCCTCGTGTAAATGGTAAAATCAGTTTAAAGTCGCGATCACTTCACACTTGGGGGCGCTTATTTTGATTGAAACATGGCGTCATCCAGTTTCCATGCAATATAAGCACTTATTCTGCTAGGTATTCCAGCATTCCTTTCTGCCTTATACAGCGATCTCCGAAAACTAAGTAACCCGCTCGGCACCTACTGTATGCTCGCAAGTTTGCATGCGTATCTAAAAGTCAAAGAAAATCTGTAAAATAAATTATCTACACAATAATTGTACACCACTGTCACATGTTACGATATAATCGTGCAGGTTAAAGTTACGTAACCACTACGATCTTGGTCGTAATTGATCAAATGAGTAATTTTTACTTAAACACAGTTAAATACAACGCTAGAATAACGGAACTTCTAAGCAAACTGTAGAAATTCTACAATGCATATCTTCATCACAGCTTGCCTTCACGGCATTCACGCTGCCCAACAGTCACCTGCTTACATCATTTTTTTCAGGTATGCCGGCAGTTTGTTTGGCGGGAGATAAGATTGACTTAAATTTCTTTTGAGAAAGCATTTTGTGTGGTTATTTCGATAATTTTAACTATATATCAAAAATGTAGTAAATGTTGTTCAAGGACTGACTTTTCCTTTAAGACAATTGCTGTTAGTTGCATCATAGCGTGCAAAAGTGAAGCAGAGGTGGCCTTAAATTAGTGAAAGCTCTTTGGCCATACACAAGGATCTTATTTTAAATACATGGAGCAAAAATATTGACTCAATAAGCCTTTTCGCAATTCCACCAATTGATGTGATCGTGAAAAGGTCAAAGGTTAAATGCGCCAAACAATGCATTTGTGTACACTTGACAAAACCTCGCAGCCCAAGCTATTGTAATAATAACAGTTTTAACACCTAGCTAGAACATTACCTAGTTCATTTTTTCTTGTTTCCTAGCAAGATCCTGCTAGTAAATCACTCAATGCATAGACTAATGCATAATTAAGTTCACATAAAACAACAGACGTTACTGAACTCATCCTGCAGACGGCTTTGCTTTACACACACGTCACGTGGCGGTTGTAGTTAAGACGCATTGCTGTGGTACACTTAACCTTTGACCTACAGCAACTGTGCATGCGTACAATGAAACTGTGAAAAAGCTTATTATTTGGAATTATTAGAGTCAAATGCCGACAGTTTTTACATTCATTTGAACAGGAGCAGCCCGTGCCAGATGTTTTTGAATCAATTAGGCGACTGATGTTATTAACAGTGAGCCTAATAAAATGTCCCCACCTTGGTACATAAAAGACTGCAAAAATATATTTGAAAAACACGTAAACGAATAAACAATTCTGTATCTAAAACAATAGTTTAACTAACTACTTAAGTCTGTAATTTTTAAGAACAAAAGTTATTTAAAACTCACCTCTACAAGCCATGCTGTTGACAGCGGTAAATCCGCTAATACATTCACAAGAGAAACTACCAACACTATTAACACACGTCGTTGTTCGAAGATCACAGTGCAAATCTGGCTCCTCGCATTCGTCGACATCTAGTGGCAAAATTAAAAACATTTTTGAAATAACAATGTCCTATTGATGAATCTTTACTGGTGGTTTTATTAGAAACAAAAGGCTGTTACTGATTTCAAAGTTCTTTACCCATGACTGTCCATGTCAACCTTGGACAATGGTTGTACAGATAACTGAAAAGCACAGTTTACTGTTTCAGAACCGCACAATTCGAAATAGGTATCATAAAACCTACGACTTTTCCGCTACTGTATGAGCGCAGACATAACTAAATGATTCCAAATTAGATACTGTTCTGTTCAGGAGGATCCCAGCTATCCAATCATGCTATTTGTTTAAACATTTATAAGTGATTTAATTGGACAAAATTAAGAAAAACACGCCCTCTTCGGGCACTCCAACTTAGCCTATTGAGTAGCTTAGTCTGGTGTACACTTGCATGATCGCACACGCTACTTTACTGATCGCCTGCTTGCTACAGCCCAAGCCGTGCAGTGTAAATTAAAAGTTACAATAAAGTTCTGGTGTTTTAACTATCAATGAATTTAGAAACTTCATGAGAAATACATACATGAGATGCGCCATCTCCGTGGTGCAACAAGAAATATCAATGCTACTAGTACTGCACACAAAAAATCAATAAAAACTCACATCGCAGAAGACAGTAAAATCAACCGCAGTACATAAACAACTGTAAATTCTCACCAGAACACCGTTCAACCCCGTCACCGGCAAAACCGGGAGAGCAGGCACAGAGAAAGCTTCCCTCGATATTGGAACAGGTGGCGTCGCCATGGCAATTATGAGCAGCCACATCGCACTCATCAATGTCTGTCGAAAACAACAAGTTCAAATGTGTTACAAGTTACAAGAACATTCAAGGTAAAAAAGGATTATTGAAGATTTATCTGCTACGTTTAAACTGCGTGGTTAAGGCACGTTCACAATGTAAAAACCAATATGAGCACATATGGTTCCTGAACAGCTTTGCAAGAAGGGTCACATAATTATTATTATTATTTTGCTTGGGATGAATGTAACATGTTCTTAAGTCAAATTGCATATTAACATAAGCAAAGCTGACATAGCACTGACGTAGGTTTAAAAGTGGGTGTGTAAAATGTTTGAATTGATTAACGGAACACCGCGAAAAGCACACGATGAACAATCTTTACGGGGAGTTCAGACTAGCGAGTTTTTCTCATCAAGTAACTTGCAAGCGTGTTCACACTAAACAGCAAAACTTGCTGTGAGTTACTCTCCAACAGTAAGCGTGACTTGACACTTTTTCTTCGCAGCGGAAAATGTGGAGAGTAACTCGCCGAGGCGTTCTTGTCCACAGTAACTCGCAAAGCAGTTCACACTTTGTTAGCCAGCAAACTCGTGACAGAAGACTCGCTAGTTTGAACACACCACTAGGGATAACCGATCTATGCAACTGCTTAAATTATATTTGTTGACTTAAAGGTGGTACTTTGTAAGATAAAGCAAAACCAGGTCCAACCTTAAACTGTAGGTCAAAATAATCTATTCTTTGAAATATTGAAAGGAAACATACTATTTTTTCAAGAATGATTTACGTGAAAAAATTATTACCACACAAACACAATTTCAGGTTCGTACCACTAGTTCTTCGCTGTTACATGCATTTCGCCATTTCTCAGACGGGCAGTAGCGCCTGCATTTTGGAGACAAATTGCACAAAAAACGGGTACTGTACCTCTCAGTTTAGATTTGTTAGTTTGTGATGAACTGCACACGTTTAACAGCTTATGCGTGAGCACAGCAGTGAAATTTAAATTTTGTTTTAAAACTTGCTTAGTTTTAGTACAACACACTGAATATCGTACGGTAGCACTGTACTTCAATTTTCGTTTTCGCAAACACATGCAACACACTGATGGAATATTTTTGCTGTTGAAAATTGTGTTAGTTTGTGATGTCATCAATTAGTTGGGCAGGCCCGCCGCTAATTAAGTGTTTACTATATTATTTAATTATTAGAAATGCTTTTGCAGTATTAACTGTGTTAAAATATATACTTTTTACCGTAGTTGAATATGGGTAGTATATGAAAAAAATCATCCTGTCTTCCTTTAAACTAAAGAGCTTTGGTGTTGTAAGTTCAACTCACCACTACAAGTTACTTCGTCGACACGGTCCATTCCTTCCAAACATTCGCACGTGAAACTTCCGGCGTGGTTCATACAGTACGTCGTATCCAAATCACACTGCAAGTTTTCCGCGTCGGAGCACTCGTCCACATCTGAGAACAACGAAACGTTAAAAAATTCTCAATCCAATTTACGGGCTTCGCACAGAATTTTAAAATAAATTTCCCTAAGTGTTCCATGAGTCTTTCCTGATCAATACCAAGGTAAGTAGAAATTGAATTTCCAGTATACATATTCAAACATTTTTGTGTATGGACATTCATACACATACTGATATATAATGTGTCGGCCAATCATTGTTTTTGGAACAGAAATCAAAACTGGGAGCCTGCCATAGCAAAATTTGACTTAAACACAAATCGCTGAAAAATATCAGTTTTTGGTGATTATTTTTGCAACCCTTTCCAATTTCCCTGACTTTTCGCCCCATTTTCAGCATTTTCCCCGACTTTTTACTAAATTATCTTTTTCCTTGACTTTACCATGACTTTCCAGGATAGTATGTATCTTCAAGGATTTTCCAGAATTTTCCCTGACCTGCAATTTAGCATTACAATCATTTTTGCACAAAAGTTGCACTGGAAACTAATTGATAAGCCCACCAAGGTTACTGAAAAAGTTAATCTAATCTAATGGCTTACCTGGACAGTGTGTAAAAGCGCAACAAGGGTACTGAAAGAGTTAATCTAATCTAATGGCTTACCTGGACAGTGTGTACGGTTGAAACGTCTATGACCAGAGTCGCAGGAGCAAAGAAAACTTCCATCGAGGTTCCTGCAAGACGTCGTTGTCGGATCGCAGGTATGCCTTCCCAGCTCACATTCGTCAATGTCTAACCAAGAATCGTAATCAGTAAACTTGAGTAACTACGATAATTATACAATTCTTCCAAAACTTGTTACAGACGAAAAATGAGTTTAGCGGCTGAAGAAAATGTACATTTAAAAACCTATATTATTTTGTTACAGTTTTATGCAAAAAAAGTACTTACATTTGCCTAACGTCTTATTATATTTCAACAACTGTACTAAATTTCCACTTTTGGCACATACATTTTATGCGATAGAGACTTGTTATGGTAAAATATAAATGAATCTATTGGCATATTTATGCCATAGAGTCTATTTCACAAGTGAGACACTCACGGGGTTTCCGCTTAAAAAAACATTATCCGGTTGGAAAAGTTAGGTGTCGGATTTTTTATCGGGCAAAAGAACTTAGTGTGTTTTTGATCACATACTACGAATCCTCTACTAGTAGCAAAGTCAAGTGCATTTAGGTTGGGGAATGATGCACCTGGTGCAATGCTGCTCACTCGGGGCAGTGGAGTCTGAGTCGGCAGTAAATTTACTGTTAAAGGAGTCGGAGTTGTCTAAAATTAGGGTTTTGAAGACGGAGTTGGGCTTGGGAGTTCACTTATTGTTAGAGGAGTCGGCAAAAAAATAGACAAACTCAAAGTCCAGCTACTTTTAAAACGCATTTATGGATAATGTCCTATTTTGCAATGCTTTCGTACTCGTGTCTATGCAGCTAGACAGTTTTTCGAGGAGCATAAGTAGTGATGGTGAAGTGCCACTGTAACTAACCATTGAGACTACTACAAACTATTACTTTAAAGGCGGGAGTTGGAGTTTGAGTCGGGAGTTAAGGCTCCTGAAATTTTAGGAGTCCGACTCGGAGATTAAGAGCCAGAGTCAGAGTCGAAGTTCCAATCATTTTTTGGAACACAGATCGAAACCGGGAACTTGCCAAATTTTATTTGAAAGCGAATCGCTGAAAAATATGTTAGGAAAAATGTCGGTGATAATTTTTGCAACCCTTTCCAATTTCCCTGCCTTTTCGCCCCATTTTCATCACTTTTCTTGACTTTTTACGGAATTATCTTTTCCCTGACTTTTCAGGATAGCCTGTATTTTCAAGGATTTTAGAGGATTTTTCCTGACCCATTGGGAACCCTGTTCAAAGCAATGTAATTTTCAAGCTGATTTTTTTAAACTCTTGTGTCTTTTCCTGTCTTTCACCAGTTGCAAACCACCTGCCTCAAAGATGACCAAATTACTCGTTCAACATTGATTGAAACGATGGATGCCGCTACGCACCTGAACACCGAATCCCATCGCCTGTCCAGAATGGCTCGATACATGTGCAGAGGAAGCTGCCCATGATGTCAAAACAGTGAGCTCGAAGTGGGTCACAGTTATCAATACCCAGCAGGCATTCATTCACATCTGCAATATTATAAATAACAGTGTAAGTACAGTATCTCTTGTCTCTTAAAATGTGTGCTTGCATAGCAAAAATGTCCGTACGTCGGCGGTTAAGCTTTTCAGTTATTCACATATCCTGAATCTCCATTTAATGAGGATCATTTTGATACCAAGATCATCACTCTATGTTATTTCTAAGCTGAGATAATCCACGTTGAAGTTGAGGTGCAGGCTACACACTGAAAAACATAATCTTGAGAAAATCGCTGTTAAAGTTAGTCATTGTTTTTTGTCACGTTTCTACAAAACACTTAGCAACCGCACAAATGTGGGTTGTTATGGACTTTGCAAGAGCAAATTGAAGTTATGTTTAAATCCAGTAGATGGCTCTTCCAGATTCAGATTCAGATTTTTTATTATTTCCCATAATAACAAGGTCAAAAAACGGAAATAAACAACTAATAGAAAGGGAAAATGGCGGCGAAAAACTAATGTTATCGGGTGAGCCACCCTTTGGATCTGGGCCTGGTAACAGAAAAAAAACACAAGCAAAAGGACTACTTAAAAGTTAGGTATAAGTCTCAGTTGATATCAGTTTCAAATAAAACATTTGTTTTTATTTACCTCTGCACGTAGTGTCATCAACCCTGTCAAAACCATCCTGACAGTCGCACTCGTACCCACCCTCAACGTTACGACACACGGTGGAGTACATGTCACAGTCTGCAATGCCCATTTCACATTCGTCCACATCTGAAAATTCACAAATTCAAATTCATTTTCTTTTCAAATTCAAATTCAGTTTATTTCACCAGCAAAGAAGCGAACAACAACAATACAAATATATATATATATATATATATATATATACACAAAACAAAAAAAATAAATAAAATAATTTCTGGCTCCTTAAATGTGCTACATTAAAGTGTTGAAGTTTGCTGCATGGTGGCTTGCTAAGCTGCCATGACATGAGAAATAAAGAATGAAGACGAGAGAAGAGAAGAGAAGAATAAAGAAGAATAAACAATGTTGCAGTTAGTAGAAAGAAAACAATAGAAAAGAAGTAAAAAGAAAACACAAAATATAAAAACGATGACAATGTTTGAACAAACAAATGGTGGCATTCGTTCTCATGCTGCTTGTGTTTCTCTTATATTTGCTTTGATAACATAGTACATTAACATAATATATAACAAAGTTTCATTAATATGGATATGTAGAAAACTCGGCTAAGTAATGGTTAAATAATCAGAGATTTTCTAAACGGTTACATAACTTAACGAACGGTTACATAACTTAACGAACGGTTACATAACTTAACGAACGGTTACATAACTTAACGAACGGTTACATAACTTAACGAACGGTTACATAACTTAACGAACGGTTACATAACTTAACGATCGGTTACATAACTTAACGATCGGTTACATAACTTAACGAACGGTTACATAACTTAACGAACGGTTACATAACTTAACGAACGGTTACATAACTTAACGAACGGTTACATAACTTAACGAACGGTTACATAACTTAACGAACGGTTACATAACTTAACGAACGGTTACATAACTTAACGAACGGTTACATAACTTAACGATCGGTTACATAACTTAACGAACGGTTACATAACTTAACGATCGGTTACATAACTTAACGAACGGTTACATAACTTAACGAACGGTTACATAACTTAACGAACGGTTACATAACTTAACGATCGGTTACATAACTTAACGAACGGTTACATAACTTAACGATCGGTTACATAACTTAACGATCGGTTACATAACTTAACGATCGGTTACATAACTTAACGAACGGTTACATAACTTAACGAACGGTTACATAACTTAACGAACGGTTACATAACTTAACGAACGGTTACATAACTTAACGAACGGTTACATAACTTAACGAACGGTTACATAACTTAACGATGGTTACATAACTTAACGAACGGTTACATAACTTAACGAACGGTTACATAACTTAACGAACGGTTACATAACTTAACGAACGGTTACATAACTTAACGAACGGTTACATAACTTAACGAACGGTTACATAACTTAACGAACGGTTACATAACTTAACGATCGGTTACATAACTTAACGAACGGTTACATAACTTAACGAACGGTTACATAACTTAACGAACGGTTACATAACTTAACGAACGGTTACATAACTTAACGAACGGTTACATAACTTAACGAACGGTTACATAACTTAACAAACGGTTACATAACTTAACGAACGGTTAAACTGTTAACCGTTTCAGCTCTAATGCACAAAGTACAAAGAATGATTTTGTTACACAAAGATAATTATTGCAAAAGCATATTTGCCTTTAGCACTGTAAATGCGCAAACTACTACATGTGACATTACTGGGAAAACATTAGTTCCTGACGCTACAATTTTTTAATTATGACTGAAAAACGGCACCATTTACACACATAATACATATGCAGGAAGACACTAACACTAGCAAAATATTACTAGTTCTATCACGTCTAACCTCCAGGGATGAGAATGACTGTAGTGCCACCTGGTTAAAAACAAAACAACTGCTGCCACCATTTTAACGTTTTGAGGGCTATTGTATTCCTAATTTTTATAAAATGATCAGGAAAATATACTATAAAAAACAGCAGACGAACCCGTAATATTTTACGGGTTCGTCTGCTGTTTTTTAAGGCTATTTAGTTAAAAACAAAACAAGATGAAACATAAATTTTAAAGCTGTAATTATTACAAAAGAAGAGTACAACAACAAGTCGACAATAAGAGCTCAAAATTACTATTAGTGGCTTGCTGTGAAAACCCCCAAGGAAAGAAGAGGATAGGAAAATGAGTGCGCATAACTTATCTGAATGTTCATGGCGATGTTGTGCACAACTTGACGATCGTCCCACAATGACAACGCTGACGCCGGCAACATGACAATCCTCCGTGAGCCATAACAATGCAGATGACGACAGCTAATCAACAGCTTCCAGCAACCCTCTTGTAGTCTACGACACGAACGTACCAACAGCTGACTGGAGTGGAATAACATCACACTTCTGTGGCTTGACCAGCTCTTCAAACCATGTAACAGCAACGAGACTGAGAAAGACAGGCTATGCAACAGGAACACTGTCTTTTTTTGCCAAAACAACACTTAGCTCAGCTCTCCATGGTAAAGAAGTTACATCACAGATCGTGTACCAGCCTTTCCAGACGAATACGTTAACTACAGGTATGCTGGAGCATGCCCACTGGTCAGACCAACAACGAACACCTTTACCAGTGAAAAGTATCAACTCAACTGTCCAGAACAGGTGTTGCTTTTTCTGCATAAGCAAACGAAGCACTCCAACAGGTAAGTACATACCATTTTAAGAGTCAGGGGTGAGGAGATGATGAAATGAAAAAACATATACAGTAATGTAAGCCAAGCAAGCCATTTACTATCAAAATTAGCAACACACACCTCACAATGACAAATTGCAGAAAACTCTGAAACCGGCCGGAGGTTTGGGGGCCGTGTAGGCCTCCCCCATGGGGGTTAAAGGGGTGCGAAACCCGCTTGGAGCCAGCAACAAATTGCAATTTTGTGACCATAGAGAGCCTCTAAGTGGACTTAAAATATCAGTTACCTTGTTTCATGCATAATTTAAAATACCCAACTATCAAGGATACATGATACCTAATTGACTCAAAAACACCTAAGTACTGGCCGCTCCTATGGAAAAGTATATAAAAACTGTCTGCAATTGACTCAAATAACTCCGCACAATTGATTCTATATTTTTATACATACAGATATACACGTGGTTACACTGATGTACCTGATGTAAACAAAGTGACGGCCTGCCAACTAGCGGTGAGCTTGTGAAATAAGGTACTGGGTCCGTAAAAATTTTCTCAACGAATTTACGCGATTTACAAAAATGGCACTACTGGTCTTCCAAAAACTCGGAATTCCGTGGAAAATTCTCATCCCTGAACCTCACATTCGTGTTATTGTAAAATATGTTAGCAGCTACCAGTAGTACACCTACTGGCAGGTAATAAATTAAACATACTAAACAACATACCTTCACACATGTATTCTCCATCACCTATGAAACCCTCACGGTTGCAGTGACATTCAAAACTTCCGTCAAGGTTTTCACATTCGGCGTGAGGTTGACAAAATGACTCACCAACAGCGCATTCGTCAATGTCTAAAATAAAACAGCAAAAATAACAGTAAATGATTATCAATGATATACAGGGTGTCTCAAAAGTCACCATGCACTTAGATTTCAAATTTTGTCTTCAAATTTTTCCCCAATCTTAGCTAGGTCTTACATGAATCAAAAACGGGCTTTGCGATTATTTTTGAACGGAATCCGTTGCTATAGCGATGACGATAACGTTACAATTGAGGTGCAAAATCAGTCTGGCATGAGGTGCTTCAGCAGAAATTCAGAGCACCATATGGAGCACAGTATTCTCTGAATATTAACAATGTAGTTTTTCAACATTTACTACGGCCAAATCACTTTGAAAACACCAGTTCTCATCTGATCACCGAAGTTAAGCAACGTAGAGCCTGGTTAGCACTTGGATGGGTGACCGGCTAGGAATATCAGGTGCTGTAGGCTTGCGGGATGCCCACACTGTATCTCAACACTATGCAGAGGAGCTGTACAAGCAGCCAATGGCTAGAGGACGGAGGAGGTCAAGTGACCCAACAGCCATGTGTACAGGAGCAAACCTTCCAGATCAGGAGTGGAGCCCCGAAGGCGGACCAGTGCAGCATGCTCACTGACTCCAGCAGCTCCTGCAGCCAACCTAGTGCCAAACGTATCGCTCCGCTTTCCTTTGGACTACACCAGCGAGGAAGAGAGGGGGTTCCTGTGGTCTGGGCAACTCAGGATCTCCATACACCTTGCCCAGGCGTGCGCCCTGGAGACGTTCAAGGATCGCACTGCTCAGCCACAGTCGACGCTGCAGCTCCATCAATGTGATCAATAACTGACTCTCTTGGCGCACACTCCATTGTCTTCCGAGACAGAAGGATGCCAACCAACCAACCAGTTTGTCAACAAAGTGCAGCCCTTCTTCACCATTCATGAGCCGTGAGAGACTTCCTCAAGATGCCCAACTTGCCTTTGATATGGATTGGTCTCCAAAGCTCTTGAGCTCCATAAAAATGGTAGTGAAATTAGCAGAGCCTGTTAGTGCAGGAATTCTTGCCAGATTTAAGCCTAATTTGACTAAAAGAATTGCTCCAACGTTATAGTTCATCTGTATCAATTTTCAGACATCTGGTTTTGTTCATTAAAAATGAAAAAATGTAAAGTATATGTTGCAGGTACAAATGTTTTGGTACATTACCCCTTCTCAAGGTAGTATATGCATTGGAAGCCACAATATATTAGACTGTAGTTCAACAAGCTAGATTACCCCTTCCCAAGGTAGTATATGCATTAGAAGCCACAATATATTAGACTGTAGTTCAACCTCTAGACTACTTTTTCTACTCTGACATTGTATAGGTGGAACTTGTTATGTACACACGTCTCTGTTACCTTTAAAATTTGACTTATAATTATACTGCTAACTTTTACTGACATTCTGGCTTTTTCTCGACTCAATATTGGACCAACAATGTATGTATGCATTTTTAGCTTTTTAGCGTAACGCAGTAATCTGTAGCACTTATTTTCTAGTACTTATTTCAGTAGTTTGTAGATGTAGTAATTGTAGACTATAGAAAATTTGTATTTTTGCAGAATAAACTAACTTAGATATGGGAACGCAACTTTGGTTTGAGCATATACATTACACTATATAGTGAGCTACTTTTGAGACACCCTGTATATTTCTATTGTATTGAAAAGAAATAAGATTTCTACACCACACTGACAAAAAAAACTAATGAATCGTAAGGAAATTTAAACTCACATCACATTTTCTAACACCTTAGTATATGATATTATTCTATAAGATGCGTAACTTTGCAATATTAAAGGAAAGATCAAGTCTTCTAGGAGGATAGGCTTATTTCAATGTTTGTGAAAAATATTAAAAGAATTTAGTAACAAAACTGCACAATGAGTGCCTTGTATAACTAGTAAAATGACTTTAAAACTTGCAATCACTTCATGCTTGGGCGCTCCCATTTTGAACACCGATTCATCCACTAATAACATCAACTGAAGAAAAGCAGTACATCGTCAATTTCCTTTACAAAAACATTAGATAGTTAATTTTGTGATATTTTCCATGAATATTAGGTAAGCTGCAGAAATTTGAATAAGTTTAAGAAGCGCGTGTGTACGGAAAGCCACGATGGCGCTTACGAAAAGTCACGAAGTCCACCAGTTATGTCACGATTTTCAAGTGAATAGTGGCAACCATCACGCCTGAACATTTCCACACAGTAGTAGTATAAATGAACTTTATGCTTTACAGACAGTTTTCTCAAATTTAATTGTTATATTATCCTAAGTTTAACCCTTTCACTATGAAAGGTGACACACTGCCACCTATGCTTTTCATGCAAGGGACAGAAAGTGGCACCCTGCCACCTATGTTTTTCATGCAAGGGACAGAAAGTGCCACCCTGCCACCTATGTTTTTCATGCAGGGGACAGAAAGCGGTAGACTGCCGTCCAAGCTCAGTATTACGCGCAGTCACCCAGGTCTGTTTGTTTCATTGCTACGGTCATGCAGAAACATTGTAGAAAAGTTTAACAGTCATGTGATTGGGGTTGCTTTGCAACTAGAAATGCTAACCAGCCAATCAGTGTCTGAAGCCAGGTTCATTCCACAATGCTGTACTGTATGGTATGTTCCCATGCAAAATCAGTTGTAGAGCATTGTTGAAACGTACGTTTAGTTGATTGTTCTGCATTCTTATCAAATGATTGCATATTATGGATTCATATTGTGTCTTTTGTGAAAACTTGTTTCTAAATATAAGTACATGCTTATTTATGATTGTGAGCATGTGTGTGTGCGTGCGTGTGTGCTAGTATATGTGTCCATGTGTAGAAATAAAACTATTTAATATTAGTACTCAATAACAAACAACTATTTTTTATAAACAAGATTCTGTTTTAGTAACACACCACAAGAAGTTATTGTCAAATGTGCACAAGTGAATGTGGCCCAGTTAAAAAGCAACAACGCAGTGAAAGGGTTACGTTATAACAGCAAAATAAACCCATCATGTTAAAGCAGAAGCCACGTCTCTCGGGAAGTTGAGCTTATGCTAATATTTGAGAAAAACATTCCAGCGATGAAATTGTGATAAGGGCCTCGTGTAATTAATAATTTCAATTTAAAATCGCCATCACTCCACGCTTGGGCGAGCTCATTTTGGTGAAAAATGGCGTCATCTGGTTACCGTGCAATATAAACAGTTATTCTGCCAAGTGCTTCAGCAATCATTTTTGACTTGTAGAGCAAACTCTATAAACTAAGTAACCCACCATGTACCTACTATATGCACGCAAGTTTACATGTGTATCTAAAAGTCAACAAAAATCTCGCAAGCCAGCCCAACTCAGTGCCGGTCCCAAGCCCAGATAAATACGGAGGGTTAGGGTCAGGAAGGGCATCCACCTGTAAAAACTGCGCGAAAACCTTCTATGAATGAGTCGGTGAGACTTAAAGGGAAAGTCCACAAAGAAGTGGTGAGACCCGCTCTAATCTATGGGCTGGAAGCAGCTTCTCTAAAGAAGACCAAAGAGACGAAAATGGGTATGGTGGAGATCAGGATGTTGAGATGGATGGTGGGAATAACAAGAAGAGATAAAATTAGAAATAATAATATCAGAGGAAGAGTAAAAGTAGTGGAAGCCTAGCAAGATTGCGATGGTATGGACACCTGAAAAGAAGCGTCGGTGAAGATCATGTGGGAAGGGAAGACATAAATGAAGAGATGGTCAACAACAGGAATGCGTGGAGAAGACTCATTCATCAACCCCGCATAGGGAAAAGCTGGGAAGAAGAAGAAGAAAAATAATTGATCATATGACTAATTTTTACATAAACACAGTTAAATACAATGCTAGAATAACTGAACTTCTGAGTGAACTGTAGAAATTTCTCAACACGTATCTTCATCCCAGCTTGCCTTCACGGCATTCACGCTGCCCAACAGACACCAGCTTACGTCATTTTTTTCAAATATGCCGACAGCAGTGTTCATTTGGCCGGAGATAAAAAAGCGTTCTATGCGCATATATTGTGTGGCGATGTCAATATATTTAATTGTATATTAAAAAGCAATAAATGTTGTTCAAGGCTTGGTTCTTCCTTTAAATAACTTGACTTTTCCTTTAAATTTTGCACACGGAAAAAATTCTTAAGTTTGTTACCAGAACAGGAAGTTCCGTCATTTTCTCTGTATCCAACTTTGCAAGAACATTCAAAACTTCCGGGCGTGTTCTCACACGTCGTGGTTCTCTCATCGCACGGATTGTTCTGCCTGCATTCATTTATGTCTACAAATAAAATGTGATCAAAGGTTACTTAAATTCTCAGCTTTCAATAAAGGCAATAGGAGAAATCTTGCATCATTAAATCTAAAAACCTTAAATGACTGAAAAAACATGAAATCAAGTCTAGTTTCGATCACACAGATCTTTGGCTTATAAGTTCAACCAAAAGAGCTATACTGACCTTTATGATCAAAATGGATTTACATGCTTGCAAACCAAACCGTTCATAAGTTGACACAGTTAAAATTATGTTATGATGCAACAAAAATTTGGTCAAACTTTAATTTTTTGTTTTTTATAAAAACAAATGCTAAATAGATCAGACTAAAATTTATAACTCCATACCAGTCCCTCTTTCTATCTCTGACTCTCCCTTCCCCCTTCTCTCTCTCTCTCTCTCTCTCTCTCTCTCTCTCTCTCTCTCTCTCTCTCTCTCTCTCTCTCTCTCTCTCTCTCTCTCTCTCTCTCTCTCTCTCTCTCTCTCTCTCTCTCTCTCTCTCTCTCTCTCTCTCTCTCTCTCTCCCTCCCTCCCTCCCTCCCTCCCTCTCTCTCTCTCTCTCTCTCTCTCTCTCTCTCTCTCCCCTTCCCCTCCCCCTCCAGTACACTTAATAAGGAAAATCTAGAGAAGTTTTATTGCGGGAAAGTAAGAGAATGATGCATCTAGTACTAAGTAACCTACTCCTAATGTTTATAATCTCTGAGACAGTATTTATAGCTGTGTTTGTAATACTAAATGATAAGAACCAGTTCATCAAAGTTAGTATCGGCTGACAAAAGAGTCAAGAGAGTGTCATTTTGCACTATTGTGCTACAACTACACATCAAAAGCAGGACCAAAGTCAACAAACTCCTCTTGTGCTTTGAAGATTTTGGCCATGGCTGAATTTTAGCAGTGTAAAATGTTCATACGAACAAAATAGCTAAGAACTTCATACTAAATTTTTCTGAATCCAACTTACAAAAGTTCGTACAAACTTCTTAAATAATTTCGTGCGAACTTTCTTACGAATATTTTAGTAAATTCCGGCCCTGGTTTGATATTTCATTTGGCTATTTTATTGCTAGAATGTTCCTCTAGCTTCTTTTTTGAATGATTCCATTTCTGATTTGTGTTGTGCTCTGATTGTCCATAAATGCAAGTTGTAGAGAAACACAACTCATTTTCACAATTTCATCAAAGGTTTCCATTTCTAAATCGATCCTGTTACTTCCAAATTCTTTTTATTTTCTAACATGCTTTTCGTGCTAAGATTTTTCTTTTTGATGTATCTTCATCTATTGCTACAAGGCTGCCTAGATATTTACATTTTCTTCATACATCACCTCCACTCCTTTTTATGTTGTACTCTTCTGTATTATTTTTGTTTAATTTGGACGCCATTTATTTTGGTTTTGTTTCTTTTTTATCTTGATCTTGCCTATTTCGTCGTTGCTTCTTGCTATCCTTGCAGTCATATTACAGGTCTGTGGTAGTAGGCTATTTCGTATGATTAGTATATTTGAGTTCTAACTCTGTTGTACGTAGACACAGTGGCATGTTGCTGCCAAGTAGCAATAGCAGAAATCTTGGGAAGGAATTCACACAGCGAGTACTTACCACGACATCGTACACCCCTGCCAGTAAAACCAGGAAAACATTCGCAAGTGAAACTGCCATCTGTGTTAGTGCATTCAGCAATTAGCAATAGCAGAAATCTTGGGAAAGGAATTCACACTGCGAGTACTTACCACGACATCGTACACCCCTGCCAGTAAAACCAGGAAAACATTCGCAAGTGAAACTGCCATCTGTGTTAGTGCATTCAGCAATTAGCAATAGCAGAAATCTTGGGAAAGGAATTCACACTGCGGTACTTACCACGACATCGTACACCCCTGCCAGTAAAACCAGGAAAACATTCGCAAGTGAAACTGCCATCTGTGTTAGTGCATTCAGCAATTAGCAATAGCAGAAATCTTGGGAAAGGAATTCACACAGCGAGTACTACCACGACATCGTACACCCCTGCCAGTAAAACCAGGAAAACATTCGCAAGTGAAACTGCCATCTGTGTTAGTGCATTCAGCAATTAGCAATAGCAGAAATCTTGGGAAAGGAATTCACACTGCGAGTACTTACCACGACATCGTACACCCCTGCCAGTAAAACCAGGAAAACATTCGCAAGTGAAACTACCATCTGTGTTAGTGCATTCAGCAATTAGCAATAGCAGAAATCTTGGGAAAGGAATTCACACTGCGAGTACTTACCACGACATCGTACACCCCTGCCAGTAAAACCAGGAAAACATTCGCAAGTGAAACTGCCATCTGTGTTAGTGCATTCAGCATTACGACTGCAGTCATCTATATTCAGTGCACATTCATCTCGATCTGAAATGAATCAGTTCAAACTGTACTAATTCACTGTGCACTATACTAATTTACCGTACACTGTACTAATTCACCGTATACTGTACTAATTCACTGTACACTATACTAATTTACCGTACACTGTACTAATCCACTGTATACTGTACTAATTCACCGTACACTATACTAATTTAGCATGCACTGTACTAATTCACTGTGCACTATACTAATTTACCGTACACTGTACTAATTCACTGTATACTGCACTAATTCACTGCGCACTATACTAATTTAGCGTACACTGTACTAATTCACCGTACACTATACTAATTTACCATACACTATACTAATTTACCGTACACTGTACTAATACACCGCATACTATACTAATTTACCGTACACTGTACTAATCCACTGTATACAGTACTAATTTACCGTACGCTATACTAATTTAGCGTACACTGTACTAATTCACCGTACAATGTACTAATTCACCGTATACTGTACTAATTCACCGTACACTGTACTAATTCACCGTACAATGTACTAATTCACCGTACACTGTACTAATTCACCGTACAATGTACTAATTTGTTTTACACTGTACTAATTTACTGTACACTATGCTGTTAAAATTTCTCAATAAAAATTGTATACGTTTTATTAAAGTTTTAAAACTATTACACTCATATCTCAGTCTGCCGTTACAGTTACAAGTTTCACTGTAGTGCCTGATTAACTTGCGACCATTGAGAAATTTTACTTTTTAAACAATATTCATTAATTTTGTTACAATTGAGTATTTGCAGGTAAAAACGGCAAAGGGATCTATTAAGACGTGCCGAGATCATTTCTGGGCTTTGTGTATTTTCACAAAATGTATCAAATATTTTACGCTGTTTTGCATTGTAAATGACGCATATTTCATGTGGTACTAGCAGATATTTCTTAAATTTTTAAATTATCTGAATATACGACCACAAAACAACCAGCATCTTCAACCAGAAAAGGTTACTTGTGCAAATGTTTGTGGTTTTTGGTGTGTTGTTTTGTAAAATTGAATAATGTTGAATAATAAGGTTGTTATGGTGTTCGTAATACACAAACCCCTATATGCATTGTCCTGCTGTAGCTTCTAACAGCGCATGCACTGTTATATATGCTGGCTGGGCATTGCGGTAATGCTATATGCTAGTGTAGTAGACTTAGCTTTTTTGTTAATCTTGCTTACAAATTCGTGCACGAGGCGACATCTGTGGCGGGAATGTAAAGCTTTTGGTCTTGGCCAGTTTATCAGTTTGTTACCCGCTAGTCACCTGTCTGTTTTACTCACCTGTGCTCTGAACAGTCAGGTTAATCCACTTTATGGATATGTGAGACGTGCACGAGGCGACATCTGTGGCGGGAATGTAAAGCTTTTGGTCTTGGCCAGTTTATCAGTTTGTTACCCGCTAGTCACCTGTCTGTTTTACTCACCTGTGCTCTGAACAGTCAGGTTAATCCACTTTATGGACATGTGGGACATTTATGTACTAATTATGTTACAATGAAGCATTCAGTGGTGTTAACCTCTGTTGACAGAGTTTCTGTGACTACAGCTAAAACGAAAAAGTGAATTTTTGTCTGCCATCTAGTGGCGAGTTACAAAAACATTCCAAGTTTGTAACTGGAAATTTCTACACTAGCAAGGGGCGACTTACGAATACTACTTCAGCCGGAGCTTTCACAACTGTACAATTTGACAATTAAGAATTTTAAATTAAGTACAATTTATTCACGGCAAACATTTTGCTGATGTTCCTACTTCCAAATAAGTAATTCAGTTGTTGATGAAAGTTACTGCAAATGTCTCAACTTGAATGCGCCATCTTATCAAAAAAAAATCTTTTCAAATCAAGTAATTAGTCCTTACCTATCAAATGACATCTAAAGCCAGGAGCTCCAATCAAATTCTCACATTCCTCATCCTCTGCACAAGGGCTTCCTGTGGTGCACTCATCAATGTCTAAAATTCAAATCAAACTCTTTATTTGTAACCACAGAATATACAGTCATTAGCAATCATGGTAAAACCTGCCTGTGGAAATTGTAACTGTATATTTTTAGGTGCTGCCATCTATTAACTAATCCCTTTACATTTTACTAGCTAAACTCACCCCTAGTATAATTGTTTGGTGCAGTGAATATGCATACTCACTGGATCTCTCCCTATTTTATTGTAATGGTTTTTGTGAAGCCAAGTTTGCATA
>JAQGDQ010000930.1:26921-79636 GCA_030141605.1 Tubiluchus corallicola | reverse complement strand
TTGCAAGCGCAGATATAGTCATACCTCTATTTTCGACCAAAATTCGTTCCTAAAGTGTTTGAAAACCGATTTGGTTGAGAACCGAATCATTTATTCCCATAAGAAATAATGCAAAAGCAAATAATCCATTCTCAAGCACCAAATGAACTGTAGAGTATTACTAAAATGAAATATAATAATGCAAAAATGTTTATTCAAACAGTAGATGTAATATAATTGATAAGAAAAACATAATAGAATTCCTTGGAAAGAAAAACATAATTGTTCCTGTATGGAAAAAGCGGAGAGAAATAAGCATAGAAAGCATATGTAAGCAAATCAAAACACGTGCGTGACTACTCTCGGGCACGGTCGGTTACGCTCGGCTCTACTCTGCTCACCGCGCATGCGTTCATCACGTGTTTGGCGGCTGATCGTGTACCGAAATTCTGGTCGAAAGCGGAGACAATTTCCGCTCAAATTTTCTGGTCGAAAACCGATTTGTACGACAACGGAGACGTTCGAAAACGGACGCATGACTGTATAACGTTTGAGCCTTTAGAGAACAATCCATCAAGATAGATAGTTTTAGACTAGTGAGTTTTCTGTCACAATTTTTCAGTTTGGAAACGAAGTCGCAAGTGTGAACTGCTCTGCATGTTACTGTCTGCAAGAAATTGCAAACTTTCTGACAGGCGGTTTCCTTTAATTACGATGATCAGAGCTAGTGTTGTGTACATGTGACAGCATACAGTGTTCCCTCACTCATCGCGGGTGTTCAGTTCCAGGCCCACCAGCGATAACTGAATTTCCGCGAAGTAGGGACGCTATACTTATTTTAGTAGTTTCACGTCGGCAAGTAGCATCTCAAGCGGGCGCAAGTACTACATTTCGTTTTTGGTGAGCATTCATCCGCCGAGTAAATACACTATTTACTGTAAATGGCAATTTTTATGATTTATAATATTCATGTATGTTACAATTATTATTTTTAATATATTTTAATACATTTTGTGATTTTTTTTATGCAAAATTCATCAGATCTATACATTACTGTACAATACGTACTACGCATGTGCAAAAATACTTTAGACGTAGTACCGCAAAAACCCGCGAAACAGCGAAAATGCCGCGATAAATATTTTACATTAATATTTTCGAAAACCCCTCGAAACAGCGAGTCCGCGATAAACGAACCGAGAAGTATCGAGGGAACAATGAAAAGCTCTTTTTTTAAATTACACCAACTGGCAACACTGTAACACGAAACAAGTAGTCAAAATTTCAATCTTACCTTCGCAGTATCTACACCAGAAATACTGTTCGTCTTCATCGTCGTCGCTATCCGTGTCGGCATCCGAATCCGCATCCTGCTTCGGCCTACGACGCTTTCTCGATTTCTGGGTTGAACGGCTGGGATCCCTTTCCTTCTCCGCTGTGACCTCCGGTTTCTGCACTTCTGCAAAGGAGGGAGAACTTTTCAGATGCTGAGGATAGAAAGATTGAGAGAACTTTTCGGATGCTGAGGATAGCAAGATTCAGAGAACTTTTCGGATGCTGAGGATAGCAAGATTGAGAGAACTTTTCGGATGCTGAGGATAGCAAGATTCAGAGAACTTTTCAGATGCTGAGGATAGCAAGATTCAGAGAACTTTTCGGATGTTGAGGATAGCAAGATTCAGAGAACTTTTCGGATGCTGAGGATAGCAAGATTGAGAGAACTTTTCGGATGCTGAGGATAGCAAGATTGAGAGAACTTTTCGGATGCTGGGGATAGCAAGATTTCCTACGACAATTTTACGACAAAGAAAACCTTTTTCACTCAACAGTCAATGGTTTTGAATGATTGACTTTATCTGATCTAAACTTGCCCATGAAATAAATGTAACTTTCTAGAAGCTTTGACTATGAACCATGAATTTATTTTCACACATCAAAATACAACATCAAACACATTAATAAACTTTAAAGAAAATAATTTGAGTAGTTCGAGGTGAGTGTACGGTCATTAACACACTCACCTTACTTAAATGAAAAAATGATTATAGTTATGCATGCTTCTGTAGATAACTTAATATAAATAAGGATGAAGTAAATGATGTAATAATTTGAGTAGTGCGAGGTGAGTGTACGACCATACGGTCATTAACACACTCACCTTACTTAAATGAAAAAATGATTATAGTTATGCATGCTTCTGTAGATAACTTAATATAAATAAGGATGAAGTAAATGATGTAATAATTTGAGTAGTGCGAGGTGAGTGTACGACCATACGGTCATTAACACACTCACCTTACTTAAATGAAAAAATGATTATAGTTATGCATGCTTCTGTAGATAACCTAATGTAAATAAGGATGAAGTAAATGATGTAATAATTTGAGTAGTGCGAGGTGAGTGTACGACCATACGGTCATTAACACACTCACCTTACTTAAATGAAAAAATGATTATAGTTATGCATGCTTCTGTAGATAACTTAATGTAAATAAGGATGAAGTAAATGATGTAATAATTTGAGTAGTGCGAGGTGAGTGTACGACCATACGGTCATTAACACACTCACCTTACTTAAATGAAAAAATGATTATAGTTATGCATGCTTCTGTAGATAACTTAATGTAAATAAGGATGAAGTAAATGATGTAATAATTTGAGTAGTGCGAGGTGAGTGTACGACCATACGGTCATTAACACACTCACCTTACTTAAATGAAAAAATGATTATAGTTATGCATGCTTCTGTAGATAACTTAATGTAAATAAGGATGAAGTAAATGATGTAATAATTTGAGTAGTGCGAGGTGAGTGTACGACCATACGGTCATTAACACACTCACCATACTTAAATGAAAAAATGATTATAGTTATGCATGCTTCTGTAGATAACTTAATGTAAATAAGGATGAAGTAAATGATGTAATAATTTGAGTAGTGCGAGGTGAGTGTACGACCATACGGTCATTAACACACTCACCTTACTTAAATGAAAAAATGATTATAGTTATGCATGCTTCTGTAGATAACTTAATGTAAATAAGGATGAAGTAAATGATGTAATAATTTGAGTAGTGCGAGGTGAGTGTACGACCATACGGTCATTAACACACTCACCTTACTTAAATGAAAAAATGATTATAGTTATGCATGCTTCTGTAGATAACTTAATGTAAATAAGGATGAAGTAAATGATGTAATAATTTGAGTAGTGCGAGGTGAGTGTACGACCATACGGTCATTAACACACTCACCTTACTTAAATGAAAAAATGATTATAGTTATGCATGCTTCTGTAGATAACTTAATGTAAATAAGGATGAAGTAAATGATGTAATAATTTGAGTAGTGCGAGGTGAGTGTACGACCATACGGTCATTAACACACTCACCTTACTTAAATGAAAAAATGATTATAGTTATGCATGCTTCTGTAGATAACTTAATGTAAATAAGGATGAAGTAAATGATGTAATAATTTGAGTAGTGCGAGGTGAGTGTACGACCATACGGTCATTAACACACTCACCTTACTTAAATGAAAAAATGATTATAGTTATGCATGCTTCTGTAGATAACTTAATGTAAATAAGGATGAAGTAAATGATGTAATAATTTGAGTAGTGCGAGGTGAGTGTACGACCATACGGTCATTAACACACTCACCTTACTTAAATGAAAAAATGATTATAGTTATGCATGCTTCTGTAGATAACTTAATGTAAATAAGGATGAAGTAAATGATGTAATAATTTGAGTAGTGCGAGGTGAGTGTACGACCATACGGTCATTAACACACTCACCTTACTTAAATGAAAAAATGATTATAGTTATGCATGCTTCTGTAGATAACTTAATGTAAATAAGGATGAAGTAAATGATGTAATAATTTGAGTAGTGCGAGGTGAGTGTACGACCATACGGTCATTAACACACTCACCTTACTTAAATGAAAAAATGATTATAGTTATGCATGCTTCTGTAGATAACTTAATGTAAATAAGGATGAAGTAAATGATGTAATAATTTGAGTAGTGCGAGGTGAGTGTACGACCATACGGTCATTAACACACTCACCTTACTTAAATGAAAAAATGATTATAGTTATGCATGCTTCTGTAGATAACTTAATGTAAATAAGGATGAAGTAAATGATGTAATAATTTGAGTAGTGCGAGGTGAGTGTACGACCATACGGTCATTAACACACTCACCTTACTTAAATGAAAAAATGATTATAGTTATGCATGCTTCTGTAGATAACTTAATGTAAATAAGGATGAAGTAAATGATGTAATAATTTGAGTAGTGCGAGGTGAGTGTACGACCATACGGTCATTAACACACTCACCTTACTTAAATGAAAAAATGATTATAGTTATGCATGCTTCTGTAGATAACTTAATGTAAATAAGGATGAAGTAAATGATGTAATAATTTGAGTAGTGCGAGGTGAGTGTACGACCATACGGTCATTAACACACTCACCTTACTTAAATGAAAAAATGATTATAGTTATGCATGCTTCTGTAGATAACTTAATGTAAATAAGGATGAAGTAAATGATGTAATAATTTGAGTAGTGCGAGGTGAGTGTACGACCATACGGTCATTAACACACTCACCTTACTTAAATGAAAAAATGATTATAGTTATGCATGCTTCTGTAGATAACTTAATGTAAATAAGGATGAAGTAAATGATGTAATAATTTGAGTAGTGCGAGGTGAGTGTACGACCATACGGTCATTAACACACTCACCTTACTTAAATGAAAAAATGATTATAGTTATGCATGCTTCTGTAGATAACTTAATGTAAATAAGGATGAAGTAAATGATGTAATAATTTGAGTAGTGCGAGGTGAGTGTACGACCATACGGTCATTAACACACTCACCTTACTTAAATGAAAAAATGATTATAGTTATGCATGCTTCTGTAGATAACTTAATGTAAATAAGGATGAAGTAAATGATGTAATAATTTGAGTAGTGCGAGGTGAGTGTACGACCATACGGTCATTAACACACTCACCTTACTTAAATGAAAAAATGATTATAGTTATGCATGCTTCTGTAGATAACTTAATGTAAATAAGGATGAAGTAAATGATGTAATAATTTGAGTAGTGCGAGGTGAGTGTACGACCATACGGTCATTAACACACTCACCTTACTTAAATGAAAAAATGATTATAGTTATGCATGCTTCTGTAGATAACTTAATGTAAATAAGGATGAAGTAAATGATGTAATAATTTGAGTAGTGCGAGGTGAGTGTACGACCATACGGTCATTAACACACTCACCTTACTTAAATGAAAAAATGATTATAGTTATGCATGCTTCTGTAGATAACTTAATGTAAATAAGGATGAAGTAAATGATGTAATAATTTGAGTAGTGCGAGGTGAGTGTACGACCATACGGTCATTAACACACTCACCTTACTTAAATGAAAAAATGATTATAATTATGCATGCTTCTGTAGATAACTTAATGTAAATAAGGATGAAGTAAATGATGTAATAATTTGAGTAGTGCGAGGTGAGTGTACGACCATACGGTCATTAACACACTCACCTTACTTAAATGAAAAAATGATTATAGTTATGCATGCTTCTGTAGATAACTTAATGTAAATAAGGATGAAGTAAATGATGTAATAATTTGAGTAGTGCGAGGTGAGTGTACGACCATACGGTCATTAACACACTCACCTTACTTAAATGAAAAAATGATTATAGTTATGCATGCTTCTGTAGATAACTTAATGTAAATAAGGATGAAGTAAATGATGTAATAATTTGAGTAGTGCGAGGTGAGTGTACGACCATACGGTCATTAACACACTCACCTTACTTAAATGAAAAAATGATTATAGTTATGCATGCTTCTGTAGATAACTTAATGTAAATAAGGATGAAGTAAATGATGTAATAATTTGAGTAGTGCGAGGTGAGTGTACGACCATACGGTCATTAACACACTCACCTTACTTAAATGAAAAAATGATTATAGTTATGCATGCTTCTGTAGATAACTTAATGTAAATAAGGATGAAGTAAATGATGTAATAATTTGAGTAGTGCGAGGTGAGTGTACGACCATACGGTCATTAACACACTCACCTTACTTAAATGAAAAAATGATTATAGTTATGCATGCTTCTGTAGATAACTTAATGTAAATAAGGATGAAGTAAATGATGTAATAATTTGAGTAGTGCGAGGTGAGTGTACGACCATACGGTCATTAACACACTCACCTTACTTAAATGAAAAAATGATTATAGTTATGCATGCTTCTGTAGATAACTTAATGTAAATAAGGATGAAGTAAATGATGTAATAATTTGAGGAGTGCGAGGTGAGTGTACGACCATACGGTCATTAACACACTCACCTTACTTAAATGAAGAAATGATTATAGTTATGCATGCTTCTGTAGGTAACTCAATGTAAAAAAGGATGAAGTAAATGATGTAATAATCGCAGTGGTATAAGAGCAATAAACCTGAAAGTTGAGAAAGGAAAACATAATATGTAATTACGATTTTGAGTGAAGCTTAAAGAGTGAAATTTTTTTTAAATAGTTACGAATATGAATTATGTGATTATCTGTCAATGTACCACTTACTTGTATTACAATGCACCATATTGCTTACTTGTATATACAATGATATATATATATATATATATACTCAAATTTACACATACACATACACACACGTATGCACACACGCATGCACACACGCATGCACACACACACACACATATATATACTGAAATTTAAATAGGGGAGAAGAGATTAAATTATACATTATACTTGCAGTAATAACTATAATTGTATAGAACATTTAAATATAATTGATGGTAGTAATGTAGCCATCATAACCATTAAAGATGGGCTATTGTAAGGAGGGGGGGGGCAAATTATAAGAATATTCCTTTCCTTTCCTTTTAAGTTTTCAAGTAACTAAATCAAAGATGGAAACTAGTGATTTCGTATCACTTGGTAAGATTATATGTCTAATTTCCTACCTTTAGCTGTGGCTTTTGATACTTCTTCTTTCTTTATTTCTTCTTCAGATTTTCTGGACGCCTTATCTAAAACAGAAAGCATGGTGTAAAAAACAAAGTAGAAAAAAGATTTTGCATGTTGCTACACGGAAGTTGGTAGCTTCGGCGATGAGAATGACAAATTGCAAAAAACTCTGAAACAGGCCGGGGGTTTGGGGGCCGCGTAGCCCCCCTCCCCCATGGGGGTTCAAGGGGGTAAAGCCCCCTTTGGAGCCAGCAACAAATTGCAATTTTGTGACCAGAGAGAGCCTCTAAGTGGACTTAAAATGTCAATTACCTTGTTTCATGCGTAATTTAAAATACTCAACTATCAAGGATACATGATACATATGATCGTGAAGCTTCAAAAATTAACAAATTTTATTTTGTATATATTTTGATGCCTATATTTCATAAATTATAAAATTAAACATGGTTTTATTCAAATTACACTTTGGTATTTCGGTTGTTTGTGTCTGGCGGCCTCAAAGCTTCACATTTGTCAGCAATGAAGATATGCCTCATTGCCGTAAAAGGCATGCTACAAATCATACAGATTATCAAATAAACGATATCTACGCTTCATTTGAACTATTTTAGCAAAATTTTTTCAGCAATTTTTAACATCTAGGAGATAAAAGGTAAGCTGGATAAATACCTTGAAAAATGCTACTGAAAGTTGCGGTTACAATTTCGACGAAAACTAAGTTCAACCCAGAAAAGTTTTCTCAACGAACTTAAGCGATTTACAAAAATGGCACTACTGATCTTTCAAACACACTCACCTTACTTAAAGGAAAAAATGATTATACAGTGGCCGCCGCTTATTGTGGACACCTCGGGCCAGCAGTGTATGTCCATATTAAGCGGCTGTCCATATTAAGCGAAGTGACCCATGAAGACCCTTCCCCTTCATTAAAAAAGGCAAAAAACTGTCTGTATCAACTCGTCTCCTGTTTTATTGAAAAAAAGAAGTCAGACGAGTTTGTTTGGCAGGAAACTTTTCTCTCAAGCTTGAACGGAAGGAAGTTATCACAGTTTCGAAGCTCTCAAGGCCACGGCAAACGGCGAACTGACTGATGCAATGACTCACACAGGCAGCATAGCGGGAAGCTCTTTTCAATCACGCGCGCAGGCCGTGGTTGGCACGGCTGGTCACGTGCCAAGAATGTTCGCTGTCCATATTAAGCGGCGGTTGTCCATATTAACCGGCGGATTTTATTAGGGGAAAATTCCGTCCCTCGCGAGTTGTCCACAATAACCGTGTCCATAATAAGCGGCGGCCACTGTAGTTATGCATGCTTCTGTAGATAACTTAATGTGAATAAGGATGAAGTAAATGATGTAATAATTTGAGTAGTGCGAGGTGAGTGTACGAGCATATGGTCATTAACACACTCACCTTACTTAAATGAAAAAATGATTATAGTTATGCATGCTTCTGTAGATAACTTAATGTAAATAAGGATGAAGTAAATGATGTAATAATTTGAGTAGTGCGAGGTGAGTGTATGACCATATGGTCATTAACACACTCACCTTACTTAAATGAAAAAATGATTATAGTTATGCATGCTTCTGTAGATAACTTAATGTAAATAAGGATGAAGTAAATGATGTAATAATTTGAGTAGTGCGAGGTAAGTGTAAGATCATACGGTCATTAACACACTCACCTTACTTAAATGAAAAAATGATTATAGTTATGCGTGCTTCTGTAGATAACTTAATGTAAATAAGGATGAAGTAAATGATGTAATAATTTGAGCAGTGCGAGTGAGTGTACGACCATACGGTCATTAACACACTCACCTTACTTAAATGAAAAAATGATTATAGTTATGCATGCTTCTGTAGATAAGTTAATGTAAATAAGGATGAAGTAAATAATGTAATGATTTGAGTAGTGCGAGGTGAGTGTACATACGGTCATTAACACACTCACCTTACTTAAATGAAAAAATGATTATAGTTATGCATGCTTCTATAGATAACTTAATGTAAATAAGGATGAAGTAAATGATGTAATAATTTGAGTAGTGCGAGGTGAGTGTACGACCATACGGTCATTAACACACTCACCTTACTTAAATGAAAAAGTGATTGTAGTTATGCATGCTTCTGTAGATAACTTAATGTAAATAAGGATGAAGTAAATGATGCAATAATTTGAGTAGTGAGAGGTGAGTGTAAGATCATACGGTCATTAACACACTCACCTTACTTAAATGAAAAAATTATTATAGTTATGCATGCTTCTGTAGATAACTTAATGTAAATAAGGATGAAGTAAATGATGTAATAATTTGAGTAGTGCGAGGTGAGTGTACGACCATACGGTCATTAACACACTCACCTTACTTAAATGAAAAAATGATTATAGTTATGCATGCTTCTGTAGATAACTTAATGTAAATAAGGATGAAGTAAATGATGTAATAATTTGAGTAGTGCGAGGTGAGTGTACGACCATACGGTCATTAACACACTCACCTTACTTAAATGAAAAAATGATTATAGTTATGCATGCTTCTGTAGATAACTTAATGTAAATAAGGATGAAGTAAATGATGTAATAATTTGAGTAGTGCGAGGTGAGTGTACGACCATACGGTCATTAACACACACACCTTACTTCAATGAAAAAATGATTATAGTTATGCATGCTTCTGTAGATAACTTAATGTAAAGGATGAAGTAAATGATGTAATAATTTGAGTAGTGCGAGGTGAGTGTAAGACCATACGGTCATTAACACACACACCTTACTTAAATGAAAAAATGATTATAGTTATGCATGCTTCTGTAGATAACTTAATGTAAAGGATGAAGTAAATGATGTAATAATTTGAGTAGTGCGAGGTGAGTGTACGACCATACGGTCATTAACACACTCACCTTACTTAAATGAAAAAATGATTATAGTTATGCATGCTTCTGTAGGTAACTCAATGTAAAAAAGGATGAAGTAAATGATGTAATAATCGCAGTGGTATAAGAGCAATAAACCTGAAAGTTGAGAAAGGAAAACATAATATGTAATTACGACTTTGAGTGAAGCTTAAAGAGTGAAATTTTTTTTAAATAGTTACGAATATGAATTATGTGATTATCTGTCAATGTACCACTTACTTGTATTACAATGCACCATACTGCTTACTTGTATATACAATGATATATATATACTCAAATATACACATACACACATGCACGCACGCACACGGACACACACACGCACACACATACACACACATATATATATATACTGAAATTTAAGTGGGGGAGAAGAGATTAAATTATACATTATACTTGCAGTAATAACTATAATTGTATAGAACATTTAAATATAATTGATGGTAGTAATGTAGCCATCATAACTATTAAAGATGGGCTATGGTGAGGGAAGGGGGGGCAAATTATAAGAACATTCCTTTCCTTTCCTTTTCAGTTTTCAAGTAACTAAATCAAAGATGGAAACTAGTGATTTCGTATCACTTGGTAAGATTATATGTCTAATTTCCTACCTTTAGCTGTGGCTTTTGATACTTCTTCTTTCTTTATTTCTTCTTCAGATTTTCTGGACGCCTTATCTAAAACAGAAAGCATAGTGTAAAAAACAAAGTAGAAAAAAGATTTTGCATGTTGCTACAGGAAAGTTGGTAGCTTCAGCGATGAGAATGACAAATTGCAAAAAACTCTGCAACAGGCCGGGGTTTAGGGCCGCCTAGGCCCCAATGGGGTTGAAGGGCATAGCCCCCATGGGGGGTTTTCAAGGGGGTGAAAGCAACAAATTGCAATTTTGTGACCATAGAGAGCCTCTAAGTGGGCTTAAAATATCAATTACCTTGCACTATTTAATGCATATATATATATATAATGCATATAATGCAGTAAATATGCACTATTTCATGCATAATTCAAAATACCCAACTATCAAGGATACATGATACATATGATCGTGAAGCTTCAAAAATTAACAAATTTTATTTTGATGCCTATATTTCATAAATTATAAAATTAAACTTGGTTTAATTCAAATTACACTTTGGTATATTGGTTGTTTGTGTCTGGAGGCCTCAAAGCTTCACATTTGTCAGCAATGAAGATATGCCGCATTGCCGTAAAAGGCATGCTACAAATCGTACAGATTATCAAATAAACGATATTTACACTTTATTTGAACTATTTTAGCCAAAATTTTTCAGCAATTTTTAACATCTAGGAGATAAAAGGTAAGCTGGATAAATACCTCGAAAAATGCTACTGAAAGTTTCGGTTACAATTTCGACGAAAACGAGGTTCAATCCCGAAAAATTTTCTCAACGAATTTAAGCGATTTACAAAAATGGCGCTACAGGTCTTCCAAAAACTTGGAATTCCGCGTATCCGGGGAAAATTCTCATCCCTGCAGCTTCGCTCGTACGAGTTAAATGACATAAGCAGTTTAAAGTATTTATTATTAAAACATAACTTTTATTCAAAACATTAATTTACAACTGTTTAAAGGAAGACAGGCCGAATTTTCATATACTACCCCCCCATTTTCAAGTCTGATCAAGACTGATACATTTTAGCACAGCTAATACTGCAAAAGTGTTTCTGATAATTAAATAACTAATTAAAACTTGATTAATGGCAGGCAAGCCAATGATGACATCACAAACTAACATAATTATCAGCAGCAAAAATATTCTACGAGCGTGTTGCACAGGTAGACAATTAGTTAGAACAAGCAAACAATCAGCTAGAACAAGCAGACAACACTTAGAGCAAGCAAACAATCAGTTAGAACAAGCAAACAACACTTAGAGCAAGCAAACAATCAGCTAGAACAAGCAAACAATCAGTTAGAACAAGCAAACAATCAGTTAGAACAAGCAAACAATCAGTTAGAACAAGCAAACAATTAGTTAGAACAAGCAAACAATCAGTTAGAACAAGCAAACAATCAGCTAGAACAAGCAAACAATCAGTTAGAACAAGCAAACAACACTTAGAGCAAGCAAACAATCAGTTAGAACAAGCAAACAATCAGTTAGAGCAAGCAAACAATCAGTTAGAACAAGCAAACAATCAGCTAGAACAAGCAAACAATCAGCTAGAACAAGCAAACAATCAGTTAGAACAAGCGAACAATCAGTTAGAACAAGCGAACAACACTTAGAGCAAGCAAACAATCAGTTAGAACAAGCAAACAATCAGTTAGAGCAAGCAAACAATCAGTTAGAGCAAGCAAACAATCAGTTAGAACAAGCAAACAATCAGTTAGAGCAAGCAAACAATCAGTTAGAACAAGCAAACAATCAGTTAGAACAAGCAAACAATCAGCTAGAACAAGCAAACAATCAGTTAGAACAAGCGAACAACACTTAGAGCAAGCAAACAATCAGTTAGAACAAGCAAACAACACTTAGAGCAAGCAAACAATCAGCTAGAACAAGCAAACAATCAGTTAGAACAAGCAAACAATTAGTTAGAACAAGCAAACAATCAGTTAGAACAAGCGAACAACACTTAGAGCAAGCAAACAATCAGTTAGAACAAGCAAACAATCAGTTAGAACAAGCAAACAACAGTTAGAGCAAGCAAACAATCAGTTAGAACAAGCAAACAATCAGTTAGAACAAGCAAACAATCAGTTAGAACAAGCAAACAATCAGCAAAAACAAGCAAACAATCAGTTAGAACAAGCAAACAATCAGCAAAAACAAGCAAACAACAGTTAGAACATGCAAACAATTAGCTAAAACAAGCAAACAACAGTTAGAACATGCAAACAATTAGCTAAAACAAGCAAACAACAGTTAGAACAAGCAAACAGTCAGTCAGACAAACAAACAATCAGTTAGAACATGCAAACAATCAGTTAAAACAAGCAAACAATCAGCTAAAACAAGCAAACAATCAGTCAGACAAGCAAATAATCAGCAACAGAAGAAACTTACCAGGTTCTGATGCCCCCGTTGCAGACGTGGACTCAGGTATGAAACTAACAGTCCTGGGTTCAACCGTGTGCGTACATCTGTGATTCTTTACATTCTCAACCTGGTCTGACATCGCGTTACACCTACAGGAACAGTAAATCATTTACTACCACTTGCTTGTAAACTTTCCAATCAAAATAGAGTGAAACCTTTGTAAACTCTAGGACCTGGTGTTACGGACGGTGTAAAACAATCATGTCATACTTTAAATTCTTGCTGAGCTGACACTACTGTGAATCCACATGGATAGGTTGAATCCAGTTACGACCAGTTCTGTATTTTACAGCAGGGGTGTGCAAACTGCGGCCTGCCAAGAGATCTTGTGCGACCCGCGAAGAGGTTTGTCAACGTAATGAAAGTACGATCCAGCTGAAGTCCGCGCCAATATCGCAAAGATAGTGCGGGTAGTTTTGTCCTCTAGATCCGATGGCATTAACCCTTACAAGACCGTTGTAACTTAATGTCACTGTCGGACATGATGAAATATATGGTTTTTAATATAAATTTTAATAACTTCTAAAACAGTTTCTTGAGTGTAGTAGTGCAGTAGTGATGATGTGCGCAAATCGGATGCAAAAAAAATTGTTATTAGGTCCTACTGTACTGGGCTCCTTCACCAAACTGCGTGTGGCCCACAGCAATTGCGGGAAAGTTTAATGTGGTCTGCAGGAATTGCGGGAAAGTTTAATGTGGCCCGGTTAGTCAGATAATTTGCACACCGCTGTTTTACAGCATTGTCGTAAAAGACATGCTACAAATGGGTTAAACAAACGACGTTAAACGCTCTATCCGAACCATTTCTGCGAAAACTTCTCCGTAAATTTTAACATCTAAGAGAAAAAAGGTAACACAGAAAAATACTAGTAAAACCTCGGAAAAATACTACGGAAAAATACCGAAAGTTTCAGCTACGAAACTTGATAACTTTTGGCGAAAACGAAACTGAACCGAAAGTGAAATATCGGCAAACCGACAGGAAATTTTCGTTTCGCTATCATCCCGATACGTGAAAAAATATTTCCAGATTTAGAATAAAATAATACAGGTCTTTTTTAATCTTCTATTTTAAACTGACGTTAAATGTGGGTACATATTTAGGCGCCAAAAATGACATACCACAATTACTTATAATGTAATTTTACAGCAGGTAGAGGCCTCGTGACTATCTAGATCAGGGGTGTGCAAATTGCGGCCCGCCGAGAGATCTTGTGCGGCCCACGAAGAGATTTGTCAACCTAATGAAAGTGCGGCCCGGGCGATTAATCGAGTGTATCCAGCTGAAGTCCGTGCCACGATCCCAAAGATAGTGCGGGTAGTTTTTTCTACTAGATCGGATGCCATTAACCCTTACAAGACGGTTGTAGCTTAATGTCACTGTACTACACAGACTGTGTGATACACATTACTAATATGCATTGTAATGAAATGACCACTATCTGTCCTGAAAGCAGAAATATATGGTTTGTAATATAAATTTTAATAACTTCTAAAATAGTTTCTCGAGTGCAGTAGTAATGATGTACGCAGGTCGGTTGCAAAAAAAATCGTTATTAGGCCTTTCTGTACTTGGCTCCTTGATCAAACTGCATGCGGCCTGCAGGAATTGTGGGAAACTTTAATGTGGCCCGGCTAGTCAGATAATTTGCACACCCCTAATCTAGATGCCTTATTGGAAACGTACCATATTCAGTACTAACATGTAAATGAAAGTTAAAGAGGTAAGGCAATTCTGTCTGCGTAAATCTACACATTGCTTAGAATATCAACATTATATATATTTATTATGCCTTTATGTCCATGATATTTATGTTCAAATTTAAACTTAATCTCAATAGTTTTACACACCTTATTCTGAAATCTTCGTCAAGATAATTGCGCATATTGCTAATAGCAACATTACTTACAGGGTGGTTGACTTTGGTAACTTTTAGTTTTTTGCGCGACCCTTTCACCAATCACTTGAACATCATTATTGGATTGAATTATGAATTTATTCCACAGCAGCTCAAACATACATATAAATTGATATAACATTGAAAAAAAATAAACTATGCGAGTTACTGTGAGGAGGAGGAAGGAACATTGAGCTTTCGAGTCCTCCTCCAGATAAGTGAAACAATTGAGAATTAACATTACATTTTCATCAGTTCTGATGTACATTAGAACAAAATAAGTTTTGTTAGTAACTTAAGATTAGGATGAGTAAAATTGTGAGTTAATTATACCGTTGTAGTAAGTAATTCTTTGATGCTTTTTTAAATTGATAAAGATTAAGAGTTTTCATTTCATGCGTAATTGATGACCATATTTTAATACCATTATATTTTGATGACTGTTTCATTATATTTGTTTTTGGAAGAGGGAATACATAGTTTTCGACTGAATACCTTGTGTAATGATCATGTTGATTTGAAACTGAACTAAAGTATGACTGAAAAGCTGGTGGAAGTAGTGAATTATGATACTGATACATGAAATGAAGACAATACATGTCATATATTTCTTTCACTTTAACAGTTTTAACAGACAAATAAATTATATTTGTGGGATGGTCATACCTTACATGATATATTAGTTTGAGAATTTTGTTCCGGGTAATTTGTAAAGCTAAGGATAATTTATTCATTTAATAATCTTGTCACTTAGAATCATAATATCATATTATCATTTCATGCTCTGTGTTTTTTTTGTAAAAAAGGTGAAAAATAAAGATACTTTACTTACTTTTACTTACTTACTTTTACTTACTTACTTACTTACTTACTTACTTACTTACTTACTTACTTACTTACTTACTTACTTACTTACTTACTTACTTACTTACTTACTTACTTACTTACTTACTTACTTACTTACTTACTTACTTACTTACTTACTTACTTACTTTTACTTACTTACTTTTACTTACTTACTTACTTACTTACTTACTTACTTACTTACTTACTTACTTACTTACTTACTTACTTACTTACTTACTTACTTACTTACAAAATTATTACTCCTTACCTAGGACAGCCGACAACGGGTTTTCTTTGCTCATGTTTATGCTGCACATGGACAGCCAAGTCTTCGTAACTTGCAAAGCCGCAGCAACACGGAACACAGTTTACCTGGGTAAATAAAACAACATTGAATTGATAACAAGTTTAGCCGAGTCGATCAAACAGCTTGCAAAGTCTGCCCCATAGAAAAGAGCTTATACAGGCATTTCACAGTGTTTATTATTGAAACAAATAACTTTTAGTAAAAACTGTAACTTAAACTGTTTATAAAACATTAGGTAAGAGAAGCCAACCTGAAAACCCAAATCATGAAACAAAATTGCATGGAATTAGGTAAGAGAAGCCACCCTGAAAACCCAAATCCTGAGACAAAACTGCATAGAATTAGGTAAGAAAAGCCAACCTGAAAACCCAAATCATGAGACAAAATTGCAAGAGAAGCCAACCTGAAAACCCAAATCCTGAGACAAAATTGCATAGAATTAGGTAAGAGATGCCAACCTGAACATTGTTGATGTGTTTGTCCACATAATGCCTGCTCCGGTCAGCTTGTAGGGTGAACGGCGTTCTCACACTACATTCGTACACGCAGGTAAAGCGACCTTGCATGTTGATGCACAGGTGTCTCGACAGGTGTTCCGTAGATGAGAACTTCCTGTTGCAAGTGGTGCACTTGTGACAGCTCCCGTGATTCCCTCTAAAAACACAATGGAACTGTTAAATTATTCGGTTTTTTTAAAGACCGACATTTGCAAAAAATCACAAAATCACATCACACGTTTGCAAAACAGTGCAGAGCGAAAATGCTTTACTCGAAAAAAATTTTAAATTTAAAAAAATAGTGTAATATTACTTTTTATACATTTTATTTTGCAAAAGAAAAATTCTCTTTACGTTAACAAGTTAACATAGTGCACATTACGTTAAGAGGTAACTTTGCCTCTTTATGTGTGGAGAAACTAACTTCCCTTTAACTACAGTTAGTACACATTAAGTTAAGAGGTAACTTTGCCTCTTTATGTGTGGAGAAACTAACTCCCCTTTAACTACAGTTAGTACACATTAAGTTAAGAGGTAACTTTGCCTCTTTATGTGTGGAGAAACTACCTTCCCTTTAACTACAGTTAGTACACATTAAGTTAAGAGGTAGCTTTGCCTCTTTATGTGTGGAGAAACTAACTTCCCTTTAAGCACAGTTAGTACACATTAAGTTAAGAGGTAGCTTTGCCTCTTTATGTGTGGAGAAACTAACTTCCCTTTAACTACACATTAAGTTAAGAGGTAGCTTTGCCTGTTTATGTGTGGAGAAACTAACTTCCCTTTAACTACAGTTAGTACACATTAAGTTAAGAGGTAACTTTGCCTCTTTATGTGTGGAGAAACTACCTTCCCTTTAACTACAGTTAGTACACATTACGTTAAGAGGTAGCTTTGCCTGTTTATGTGTGGAGAAACTAACTTTCCTTTAACTACACATTAAGTTAAGAGGTAGCTTTGCCTGTTTATGTGTGGAGAAACTAACTTTCCTTTAACTACACATTAAGTTAAGAGGTAGCTTTGCCTGTTTATGTGTGGAGAAACTAACTTTCCTTTAAGCACAGTTAGTACACATTAAGTTAAGAGGTAGCTTTGCCTCTTTATGTGTGGAGAAACTAACTTCCCTTTAACTACACATTAAGTTAAGAGGTAACTTTGCCTGTTTATGTGTGGAGAAACTAACTTCCCTTTAACTACAGTTAGTACACATTAAGTTAAGAGGTAGCTTTGCCTGTTTATGTGTGGAGAAACTAACTTCCCTTTAAGCACAGTTAGTACACATTAAGTTAAGAGGTAGCTTTGCCTCTTTATGTGTGGAGAAACTAACTTCCCTTTAACTACACATTAAGTTAAGAGGTAGCTTTGCCTGTTTATGTGTGGAGAAACTAACTTCCCTTTAACTACAGTTAGTACACATTAAGTTAAGAGGTAGCTTTGACTGTTTATGTGTGGAGAAACTAACTTTCCTTTAACTACACATTAAGTTAAGAGGTAGCTTTGCCTGTTTATGTGTGGAGAAACTACCTTCCCTTTAACTACAGTTAGTACACATTAAGTTAAGAGGTAGCTTTGCCTCTTTATGTGTGGAGAAACTAACTTCCCTTTAACTACAGTTAGTACACATTAAGTTAAGAGGTAAGTTTGCCTCTTTATGTGTGGAGAAACTACCTTCCCTTTAACTACAGTTAGTACACATTTAATTAAGAGGTAGCTTTGCCTCTTTATGTGTGGAGAAACTACCTTCCCTTTAACTACAGTTAGTACACATTAAGTTAAGAGGTAAGTTTGCCTCTTTATGTGTGGAGAAACTAATGTCCCTATAACTACAGTTAGTACACATTAAGTTAAGAGGTAGCTTTGCCTCTTTATGTATGGAGAAACTAACTTCCCTTTAACTACACATTAAGTTAAGAGGTAGCTTTGCCTCTTTATGTGTGGAGAAACTAACTTTCCTTTAACTACAGTTAGTACACATTAAGTTAAGAGGTAGCTTTGCCTCTTTATGTGTGGAGAAACTACCTTCCCTTTAACTACAGTTAGTACACATTACGTTAAGAGGTAACTTTGCCTCTTTATGTGTGGAGAAACTAATGTCCCTATAACTACAGTTAGTACACATTAAGTTAAGAGGTAGCTTTGCCTCTTTATCTGTGGAGAAACTAACTTCCCTTTAACTAGAGTCCCTTTCTTACTGAGTTCTTCTTCACTGGGAACTCAGAGAACATTTTTAAGAATCACATTTTGGACCACACTCATTTTAATGTACAACACCCTAAAGAATGTATTTACTACATTTGATAATTACCAAGTGTTTCATATTAACAAATTTTAATTAGAAACATAATTATCAGGAATGTTACTAAAATTGAATTTACAAAAATTTATGAAACAAAGGAAACTTAAACCAAAATATTTTTGCAGTTACTATTAAAACTGGAAAAAAGAAATTTCTAAAATAAGTAAAATATTTTGTTTTTTGTTTGTTTGCTTTTATTTGCTGTGTGTATTTTATTTTATTTTATTTTGTATATATTTTGTTGCCTATACTCATAAATTATAAAATTAAACATAATTTTGCTCAATAAAATTAAACATGGTTTGGTATTTCGGTTGATTGGTGACATTCCTGATAATTACCAATAATAAAATCGCCATTGGCACATTTTGCAATGGGAGAAACCTTACACACATGTTGACAAAAGCAAAGATTCCCCACACTTCCAGATCTGTTAAAAATTCACAAGAGAATCAATAAATGCTATTACCTCATATGAATCTGTCCGTGCTGTATCAGTTCAATACGACTTTCAAATGTTTCAGGGCATTCCCCGCAGAGCAAAGTATTGTTGCGATCTTCTACTTCACCTCCTCCCGACATGACCCAAAAAGTGGGCAATAGATGGCACCAGCTAGTTGTCCAAGTCCTAACAGTAATATGCAAATAACAACGAGATTATTGCAAGTGTTATCAAACAATACCAAAAACTATAATGTTTAATTTAAGAGAAGACAGGATGATTTTGCATATACAAACCCATTTTGTAGTCCCATAAAGAGTATACATTTTAATTCGACTAATACTGCAAAAGTATTTCTGATAATTAAACTATAGGTTAAAAACTTAATTAACTACAGGTCAGCCCAACTATTGCAGACATCACAAACTAACATAATTTTCAACAGTAAAAATATTCCACGACTGTTTGCACGTGTTTGTGAAACCAAAAATTGAAGTTTGGTGCTACTGTAAGATATTCAATGTGTTGCCCTAAAACTAGACAAGTTTTCAGATAAAAATTCAAAATTCAAATTTACTGCGGTGCTCAAACATTAGCTCTCGAACATATGCATTACGTCACAACTGAACAGCTTTGAAATGAGAGGTACAGTATCTGTTCAACTGATTTTAAATATTTCATGATTCAGCTTTTGTTAAACATTTACAAAACTTTGAAAAAATTCCGTCTTTAAGTTCATGAGGTAAGACAAAAAAATTTCTGTGGCCAGTCCAAGCATAGGATTTTGTTCAGAAATAAGCTTACGCCCAGAAGGTACGAAATTCATTCAATCAGACAGTTTTGAGGGAGTATCACACGAATTTATTCAAGCAAAGTTGTCGAACTGATATCAGAATTATTCTTTCTTTCATCGTTGTCAACATTTGGAATGCTTTTCTTTAGACATAGTACATATATTTTCTCCAAGTAGTTTAACATCAAAAGTTTTTTTAAGTATCAAGTATAATTATAACCATGGAGCAGGGCAGGGAAGGACCATAGGGTCATCTAGTCTCCTGCTTTGCCAGAATTGGTTACAGTCCAATCTAGGCCAATTTTGAAACGTGCTGAGTTTTGCAACTATCGTCTAATATAACAAAATTGTGTAAATGTAAAAGCGTCAAGTCCAAAAATTGGAGTCAATAAAGACAGGTTTACTAATACGGCATCTCAGCAATTAGCACATCATATTAATTAACTAAATCATGAAAATCATTAACTATGTCATGAACCAATCTCGAATCTTAAAAAAATAAAGGTACTGCAATATTATAATACAAGAAAAAATTAGAATAACTAAAAACATTTTGCACCTTGAATTAAATAGGTCAGAATAAGTTATGACACTTCCTGGTTAGATGGTAAGGTTTTTGAAAAATCCAAAATAGCTTCAGATTGCAAGAAAATACATCCATAAATCTCAACATTTACATTATAAGTATGTTGATAGTACTTTGACGCGGTCAAAACTTTAGATAGATAAAAAAATCTGCCCTCAAAACACAAAAAACCCCTGCAGCGATTACGACTTAGCCTTGGCGCCGATTTGAGACTTCATGTTGGCACCAGGCGCAAGCAATCGTAATACGTCGATTTCACTAAATTTCAAGTTGCGAACAAGGACAACAATCTCAAGCAAAACAACAGCAGCAAGCCAACAACAATTAAAATTCTACTACGATTAATACTAACAACAAAAAAAAATAATAATAACAACAACAATAATGAAGCGGAGCGTCGAAAGACCAATACTGATTGATATAAATGATTACGTGGGACAGTGAACTTAGGATGAAAGATCTTGAAGTGGTTAGTGATTTTATTATATATTTTTCTCAAAACGACAACAGCATTGTGGAGAACTAATGGTGTGTAGTGATAGCAATTGAGCAGTGTCAACATTAAGCGAGGAAACCTCCTTTCTCCATTTCTATTCATACTGGTTAAAGCAATTCTAAATAACCTGAAAGCTGGATGTAGAATAACTGCTTAGATAGTCTGTTGCCCAGTCTCTTTGTTCTTCGCAGAAAAGCAAATGAGTTGCTATCAAACTTATATTTCAATTCCTTCTCATTTTGACGTTATTTATACGCATAATATTCGCAGACCTAGTCATTATTGGCTGGTTGAGGAACTGATGCTGGGTACTGGACAGCAGGTGCTGGCAATCTTTGTATAGATTCAGATCTCGGTGACAACATATATATATATATATATATATATATATATATATATATATATATATTACCATAATCATCACTATTAGTAAAGCACAATTCTGTGGTGTGTCATTCGGTCAAATTTGGCAAATTTTATGTCTTGCAAGTTTTGAATTGGCAATTTGGTAGTCTTGAATTGTCATATAATTTCAATCTCATAATTAGTAATATTGCGTTGGAAACCTCTTTCACGGTTAATGTAAGTTCTGATTGAGCCAAGTTATGCATCTGGTCAATATAAAAGGCACCTTCTCTGCTTTTTTACTGGTTCATTTAGCTTAATCTATCTCAGCATAGATGCTTTAACACTATTAAATCATTACTTCTGCAACTACTTTGTGTTATAATAATAATAGTAATAATAATAACAACAACAACAACAAAAACAACAACAATTCAATTCAATTCAATTTATTTTCTCATTAGCAGTTTAAAATTTATCTTAATCTTAACAACAACAACAACAATAATAATAATAATAATAATAATAATAATAATAATAATAATAATAAAATTCTTTATTGCTAACAAAATTACACATCATTGAACAGTAAGCTACACATTCAAAAATTGATGGGGTGATCATTGTTTTCATTTCTTTGAGCAATATTGTTAATTTATTGTTTTTTTATTTTTCAATGGCGGCTTACTAGGAGATCATTGGCTACCAAAATGTAATATTATTTTTTCTATTTGCTATTTTTTCTATTTTTTTTCTGCTCCATGCTTATAATTGCTTAATGTTTAACAAACTTTTGCTGTAAAACTAATTGGAGAAAATAAATGTTCTATGCTATGTCTATTTGTTACTCGTTTAACGCAAATTTTTGTTCTTCTAAAAATTTGAGTGGTAAACAAATGTAGTTAATTCTGCTGTAATTGTTAATTGACCGCAGGTAGTTAAGAAGGTTTTGCATCTTGCTTGTTTAAGTATTCTACCATGCTTGGTTTTTATTACTGCAAAGTAACCACATCAATATTGATAACAACTGGTAAACGGCGAAAAACTAATGGCGTGAAGTAGCAATCGTTTCTTGAAGTAACTTTTTATTATTTTGCCTTTCAATGTTTTACACGTTCCATCATTTTGAGCTATGGTGCAGCTAGCTTTTAGTTGATTTCATGGACAATTATTTGCTTCCCAGATTAATGATAAATTTGAGAAACAAAAACAGAATTAGAAATGCATGAAATGATCTCTCTCTGTGTCTTTCTCTCTCCAGCTCCCTCACCCTCTCTCTTTCGTTCCCTCTCCTTCTCCTCTCTGTGAGATAACCCTGTTACTTTTTAGGGTTGGCTTGAGAGTAAATAATGCCATTTTCCGAGGTGCATTAATTAACTGGTGTATTTTACTTCAGCAATATGGAACATCTTTGCCAATGTGCTTACTGTTTGCATTTTTCTCACTTCTCACTATTTGTTTCCGTAGATTACACGGCACCGCAATGTCTATGCCTCATTTTTACAAGCTGATTTCACGGGGGGTGCCACTTCTGTGCAGACGCTGTAGTATTCTTGGATGTGCCCCGCAGCGAGGCCTAGTAGTCTTGGGCATTGAAACTAGCTGCAACGACACAGGAGCAGCCGTCGTCGATGAATCTGGGAAAATTTTCGGAGAAGCTTTATACTCGCAGGAGGAAACAACTGTTCGGTATGTTTGTCCCATTTAGTTAAAACTTGCAGTTAGGCCGGCATTTAAGCTTTTCTAGTTATTCACAAATCCTGAATCTTCATTTCATGAGGATCATTTTGATACCAAGTTCATCGCTCTATGTTATTTCTAAGCTGAGATAATCCATGTTGAAGTTGAGGTGCAGGCTGCACACTGAAAAACATAATCTTGAGAAAATTGCTGTTAAAGTCAGCCATTGTTTTTGCCGCATTTCTACAAAACACTTAGCAACCACACATGTTGGTTGCAATGGACTTTGCAAGAACACACTGAAGTTATATTTTAATCCACTAGATGGCTCTTGTAGACGAAGATCTGGTCCCGGCAACACAAAATACCTGAAGCAAAATTCCCGCTTCCACCAGCTACTATTGGAGTTTTTTACAATTTCAGTTCTAGATTCTCGCCTGAGAAGTGGCTATGGGGGTTATAAAATTAGATTTTTAGTATTTTTGAACTTTTTTTTGATAATTTGATGCTAGAATATAAAAGTCCGATACGTTTATCATTGGCTTTTATAAAGAACAAAAAACTGACATTTGACCAAACATTTGGCAGTTTTAACTATGCCTACTTATGGGTAATTTTGGTCTGCGAGCACACATGTTACTGTTTGGTATTGCAATAAAACACGGCTTTGACTTGAATGGTTAAAGTGCTTATACAGACTTTCTAGAAATATTATTCTACATTCTCTAGATAGCATATTTCTTGCAACAGCGAATTGAAAATGATAAACATCAACTTATGCCACAATTTAAACTTGTTATACTTTAGAAGCAAATAATTTTAATGGAGTTCGTAGCTTTCTTTTTACCGCGTTGCTATTTCTTAGTTTTTCTTTACATTTACTCAATTTTTACGAATATTTTTAATATTCAGAGATAATATTCTTGGTTTGAAGAAACCACAAAACATGAAATTTAGTTTTAAGATTTTATTCTGAAGTGTCTACATAAACAGTGAAGTAGTGTCATGTTGAAAAGCGGAAAACCAAGTGACTAAAACTACAGGTGAAACCATTTAGGTGTGAAAACAGGTTTAGAGATTATGCATTCATAAAGACTGTAGAAGCCAATGAAAATTTAAACAGTAATGTGAAAGATCTAACAATTTTAACAAAAACACCTGAAGGTGGCAGCACCAGTAAAGAGAAAGATCTAACAATTTTAACAAAAACACCTGAAGGTGGCAGCACCAGTAAAGAGAAAGATCTAGCAATTTTAACAAAAACACCTGAAGGTGGCAACACCAGTAAAGAGAAAGGTCTAACAATTTTAACAAAAACACCTGAAGGTGGCAGCACTATACAAAACTCCAGAAAGTATGACGACAATACAACATAAATTGAAATTTAGAGTAATTAAAATAATTTTCTGCTGTCCAATTCTAATATTTTTAATAATTGCTGTTTTCTCTTCATTTCGATGTTAATAAAATGTATCGTTTTTAGACTAGGAGGAATCAATCCACCCGTTGCTAAGAGACTGCATCAAGAACATATTGACAATGTTGTGAAGTCTGCTATTAAACAAAGTAATATCCCCGTCGAGGTTGGTAGTAGCGTAACATTTGCTCGATTTTACCTTCTTGTATTTCTCAGATGCAATAAGCAGGGTTCCCACTGTCAGGAAAAATCCTGAAAAATGCAGGCTGTCCTGGAAAGTCATGGAAAAGTCAGGGAAAAAGATAATTTGTTAAAAAATCAGGGAAAATGATGAAAATGGTGGCGAAAAGTCAGGGAAATTGGAAAGAGTTGCAAAAATAATCACCGTGAACTGAGATTCTTCCAAACATATTGTTCGTGTTCAAATAAAATTTTGCAATTTCAGGCTCCCAGATTCAATTTCTGTTCCAAAACTAATGATTGGATTAAACAAGTTTATTTAATGTGATTAGTGTAATTTCATTAGCACTACTGTAACTGTGCCGACAGATTATATATCAGTATATGTATGAATAACCATACACAGAAATGTTTTAATAAGTGTATTGGTAATTTCTGCTTACCTTGGTCATGGCAAATCAATATTTGGTCAGGGAAAAGTCATGGAAATTTATTTTAAAAATCTGTGGGAACCCTAGGTAACGATGTGGCGAATTTCAATTTGAAATCATTTTCAAAACTGAATTGGTTTCAAATCTCAATTGTTTTAGCTGTTTTCCGTGTCAAATCTGTGCAGTTTTTAATCAAATTATGGCAGATTGATAAGGCAGGAGTGATTTTCACAAAAGAGGAGTTACCCATCTAAGAAGTGAGCGGCCTGGTTGACAGTCTGTGATTCTGCTGAAGTAACTCAAGAAATTTTTGTTAAAATTTATTTTAGAATACTGAGTAAGTAAACTTAAGTTTCTGACACACATTTGGCTCTAGTTGTCCAACTAAAGTTAAAAAATTATCGTACAGGTTGCGTGATGAACGTTTTTGTTTTGTTTGCGTTTTGTCAGCGTTTAGATGCCGTAGCATGTACAACGGAACCCGGTCTTGCTTTGTCTTTAAAAGTTGGACTAGAATACGCAAAGTCGTTGGTACGGGAAACCGGCGTCCCATTTATTCCCGTACACCACATGCGGGCGCACGCGTTGACTGTTCGAATGCAGGAAAGGTGAGTCGTCATTTTTGCATTATGGAAAAAGAGTGATAATCATAATGAATTTTTTTCACGCTTAGACTAATGCTTCAGTTGATTTGGAAAGTTGATTTCTACGAAAAGTTTGAATTACAGTAGAGCATACCTCCGTTTTCAAACGTCTCCGTACTCGTACAAATCGGTTTTCGACCAGAAAATTCGAGCTGAAATTGTCTCCGCTTTCGACCAGAATTTCGGTACTCGACCAACCGCCAAGCACATGATGAACGCATGCGCGGCGAGCCGAGTAGAGCCGAGCGTAACCGACCACGCCCGAGAGTAACACGTGATGAACACATGTGCAGTGAGCCGAGTAGAGCCGAGCGTAACCGACCACGCCCGAGAGTAGTCACACACGTGTTTCTGCTCTTGCTTACATATACCATCACACTGCTACCAACACGTAAGGTTTTTCCATACAGGAATAATTATGTTTTTCTTTCTAAGTAACTCTATTATGTTTTTCTTATCAATAATATCACATCTACTGTTCGAATAAACATTTTTGCATTATTATATTTCATTTTAGTACTACTTTACAGTTCATTTGGTGCTTGAGAACGGATTATTTGCTTTTACATTATTTCTTACGTGAATAAATGATTCGGTACTCAACCAAATCGGTTTTCAAACACTTTTTAGGAACGAATTATGGTCGAATACAGAGGTATGACTATTACAAAATATAAAAATATGTGAAGGGAATAAGCAAGGTAGAACATACAGCACCAAGCTCTATTACGCTGTTTCAAGATGCATAAATGAAATAAATTAAAATTGAATGAGACAAAATTTAAGTTTGGAAACTAAATAAGCCATAAAAGCCTGTGACTTTTTAGCTTTGACTTTTTACCTTGGCTTTTTACCAGTGACTTATTAGCTGTTGTTTTTACCTGTGACTTTTTACCTGTGACTTATTAGCTGTTGTTTTTACCTGTGGCTTTTTACCAGTGACTTTTTAGCTGTTGTTTTTACCTGTGGCTTTTTACCAGTGACTTTTTAGCTTTGACTTTTTACCTGTGTTTTTTTACCTGTGGCTTTTTACCTGTGACTTTTTACCTGTGACTTTTTACCTGTTACTTTTTAGCTTTGACTTTTTACCTGTGTCTTTTTACCTGTGACTTTTTACCCGTTACTTTTTAGCTTTGACTTTTTACCTGTGTCTTTTTACCTGTGACTTATTAGCTGTGGCTTTTTACCTGTGACTTTTTACGTGTGACTTATTAGCTGTGGCTTTTTACTTGTGTCTTTTTACCTGTGACTTATTAGCTGTGGCTTTTTACCTATGTCTTTTTACCTGTGACTTATTAGCTGTGGCTTTTTACCTGTGTCTTTTTACCTGTGACTTATTAGCTGTGGCTTTTTACCTGTGTCTTTTTACCTGTGACTTTTTACCTGTGTCTTTTTACCTGTGACTTATTAGCTGTTGTTTTTACCTGTGACTTTTTACCCGTTACTTTTTAGCTTTGACTTTTTACCTGTGTCTTTTTACCTGTGACTTATTAGCTGTGGCTTTTTACCTGTGACTTTTTACGTGTGACTTATTAGCTGTGGCTTTTTACTTGTGTCTTTTTACCTGTGACTTATTAGCTGTGGCTTTTTACCTGTGTCTTTTTACCTGTGACTTATTAGCTGTGGCTTTTTACCTGTGACTTATTAGCTGTGGCTTTTTACCTGTGTCTTTTTACCTGTGACTCTTTGCCTATGACTTTTTACCTGTGACTTTTCGCTTATGGGTTTTTACCCGTGACTTTTTTGCCTGTGACTTTTTTACCCATGAACTTTGTGACTTTTTACCTGTGACATTTTTACTTGTTACTTTTTACCTATGATTTTTTACCTGTGACTTTTTACCTGTGAATTTTTTTACCTGTTACGCTGTTACTTGAATTTGATTGACTTGGTTTATACTTTATCCTTTCAGGGTTGATTTTCCATTTCTTGTTTTCCTGATGTCCGGCGGTCACTGCTTGCTAGCGGTCGTTCGTGATGCGGAGAATTTCGACCTTCTAGGAACGACGTTGCACAAAGCTCCCGGAGAGGCGTTCGACAAGGCAGGCTGACATCCCTGTTATAATAATAAGACTTTCACAGTTTCGCTGTGCGCAGTTGCTATAGATCAAAGGTTAAGTTTACCTCGGCAACGTGTCTTAACTACAACTAACCACAACTACATCTGTAGCATGCATGACCCATTTCATCAAGAATGACCAAGAATGCTCAAACACTCCATTCCAAACATCAAGTCCAGACATAAGTGTGTTCATTAGTTGTTTATTCTGTTAAATATATATATATATATAATCATTATTTGCCATTAAAATACATTGATAATCACTGATAAAAACTTTACAGAGATGATCAATCAGTGTTAGTTAATAAAAACTTACACTGCTAAAGGCAAATGCGTCAGTGCAATCTAAACTGCTGTGCAGTAATGGAAAGTAACGACGAATAAATTCAAACATATTTACAACTATTTAAAAATATAGAAATGTAAATAAATAACTTGCTGCATATTTTATGAATTAATAACTTCAAATTAGTACAAACACAAGCAAATCTCTTAAAGTAACATTTCACTAATACAGTTAATTTCAGTAATTAGTCAAATCAGCCAAAATTATTAAATTAAATAAAAGCAACTTACATCCTTGCCCAAACATTAGAGCACCATTAGAAAAACAATGACAGACTGCAGACAGCAGAAATCAATTACAGTTAACAAGCCACAAATCTATAAACCACATGTGTTCAGTCCCAATATATCAAGGCCAAGTGTGAGGAGCATTTCACAAAGCCAGGTACCTAAAGTCGTCAACCATGAAATCACCTGACAGGTAAGTTGAGGTAACTGCCTGCTGGCCACAGAGGGCAGCACTGTCCAGTACAACATCCGTAAGTGCATTAAGCTGTTTAATATTACAAAATGTTATAGCTGTAATAGAGAGAGAGACAGAGAGAGAGAGAGAGAGAGAGAGAGAGAGAGGGAGGGAGAGAGAGAGGGGGGGAGAGAGAGAGAGAGAGAGAGAGAGAGAGAGAGAGAGAGAGGGAGGGAGGGAGAGAGAGAGAGAGAGAGAGAGAGAGAGAGAGAGGGAGGGAGGAAGAGAGAGAGAGGGGGGAGAGAGAGAGAGAGAGAGAGAGAGAGAGAGAGAGGGAGGGAGGAAGAGAGAGAGAGGGGGGAGAGAGAGAGAGAGAGAGAGAGAGAGAGAGAGAGAGAGTGGGGGAAGAATTCTACCTGTATTCTAGTGTCTTAACAATTACCTTCAGAACTTCTTCATAATTGTTGCATTGTGGGAATGTTGTTGAAATAAGATTACCAGATCATAACCGTAGGTTTAAGTTTGTGTGATATTCACATTCCTGGTTTCCAGGTGGCTCGTCGTTTACGAATCAGCGGTTTACCGGAATGTCAGGGCCTGAGTTTTGGCCGTTCTCTTGAGCTCGTAGCGGAGCGGGGCGATCCGGCAAAGTTTGAGGAAGCTTTTCCTCACATGATGACGAAATACCGGGATTGTAATTTCTCATTTAACGGATATAAGACGAACGCCATGAAGCTGATCAAGGACCAGGAAGAGTTACACGGTAATTACAAAAATCAGATTAATTATAATCGTGTCATTGGTAAATTTGATTTTATTAATGGACTAGAACTACTGCCAAATCGCGTTGAAAACACCGGCTCTCGTCTTATCACTGAAGTTAAGCAACATAGAGCCTGGTTAGTGATTGGATGGGTGACCGCCTAGGAATACCAGGTGGTGTAGGCTTGCGGGATGCCCACACTGTATCTCGACACCAGGCAGAGTAGTTGCACGAGCAGCCAACGGCTAGAGGGCGGAGGAGGTCAAGAGACCCAACGGCCATGTGTAGAGGAGTAAACCTTCCAAATCAGGAGTGGAGCCCCGAAGACGGACCATTGCAGCATGCTCACTGACTCCGGCAGCTGCTGCAGCCAACCTGGTGCCAAACGTATCGCTCCGCTTTCCTTTGGACTACACCAGGGAGGAAGAGAGGGGTTCCTGTTGTCTGGGCAGCTCAGGATCTCCATACACCTTGCCCAGGCGTGCGCCCTGTGATCAATAACTGACTCTCTTGGCACACATTCCGAGACAGAAGGATGCCAACCAATGGACTAGAACAGAGGTGTGGAAATTATCTCACTTGCCGATCAACGTTAAACTTTCCCACAATTTCTGGTTTCATCTCAGATAGCGGTAATCTTATTACAATGCACATTAGTCCTGATTCTGATTCTGATCTATAAAAATACTACACCTGGTGAAAGGATGAAACACCCGCTGATTGAGGCGTGTGTACTTCCGAGAATAAACAGAAACTAAAATCTGGGAATCCCCCTATATTAGGAATGACCCCGCCTTTTCTGCTTGCTAACTACAATAAACCTTGGGTACAAGGTAGTCGCTTATAAGGGACCACCAACACCGGTCCCGATTTTTCGTAACGTTTTACCTATATAAAAATCTTCGTATATCAGGTACTTGGATATAAGGGATTTTTGGTTATAAGGGATGATATATTCAGGTCCCAGGTAATAGAAACCCAGGTAAATTATCTCGCATATAAGGGACCCATTGATCAAAGCGAAATTGACGATTTTTAATAATGATAATCATAATTTATTTTTAATAATGATAATAATAATAATAATCTTTATTTAAAGTCGGCTTTTGAGTCAACAATTAACATTAGCTCAAAGAGCTATTATCGCCGACTGTAAATAACAACCTAAACTACATAACAGAGACTATTATTACCCCAGTTTTACCCTAAATACCACGCGTTAGGCAGGGCAACAGCAGGTACCATTTTTAAAGTCTTTGGTATGACCCCGCCGCTGGCTCGAACTCACGACCTCCCAGGCGGGAAGCAGACGCATTACCACTAGACTAAACCGTCTGGTGAAAATTTTAATGTCAGTTAACTACAAACTTTTCAACTTTATGTAAGTAAAAGATTTTCTTGTGCTTTAATATTTTGTATCTCAATTTCTATACCTGTTGAAATTCAATTCTCAAATCTTGACATTTTAAATCATTGTTAACATAAAATTTCCTATCATAACATTGTAAACATTACAATACTAAGAATTCTGTTCTCCAACTTAACATTTGAAATTTTGAAGGTCATTTTTGAAGTTGTTGTTCAATCACTTTGTTCTGATTGAGTTTAGGCACAGAGAAGTATGAATAGTAACGAAAAATTCTATAATAAATATTTGCACTGCACACAACGGAAAATGTTTATTGAACTACAGAAAACATGAGTAGCAAAACTGCTGCACTGAACATTGAGCAAAAACTAGAAAGCAAAAACAGTCAGTAAAACCTGTTTCACAGCCAGTATACAGGTATAGAACTTGACCTATGCAGACTTGCACAGGCTTCACAACAACCTTTAATTTTAGATAGGGAGAGTACCAGTGTGTATGTTGTCACTGGACCATACAATTATACTGAAGGTAAATCAGCTGGTAGAATGTAACAAGATTAGCACATAGATGGCAGCGCCTAACTACAATGTACAATTCCAACTTCCACAGAAATATTATCATTTTCCATACCTAGTACTAGTGGCTCGTAGCTAAAGTTAGTGGGGTGCTGTTCCAAAAAACTTTTGTCAATTGTTTTAATTCTGCGTAAAACAAACATGTAATTTTAATGTTGTAATTGTTATTTTAGACATAAACTTGATAAAATCTTAAACAAAAAAGACATTTTTTTGCTCACTAATAGCCTAAATTGTCACAGTTCAAGCTTGATCCATTCACGGCAAGCACGTGACAACTGACAAAAACTGTGTGAGCGACAGTACTTTCTCTACCTAGTAGCAGATGCTAGTATACAGCATGTTATCTCAGACATGTGCGCGTGGCTGCATGCACACAAAAGCCAAACACCACGTAGCCGGAGCGCGCACTGTACTGGGCTGTGAAGTAAACAGTACTACCCTCACGTGCTCTGCACTGTACAAGTTTAAAGAAAGAACTAAAGAAAAAAGACTTATGATATTGAATATTATCGATAATATTGAGCAAAAATAGGAGTGCTGCAGTTCCACAATACCTACACACGAGCCACCCCTGCCTAGTACTTTAAACATTAACATCTGAAGCGCTAAAAGCCCTAACTCGTATGCAACGCCTTTTATCGAATAGAAACTTAATGCATTCCTGTTGACTAGGAATCGAAGATGAAATCAGCGTGGTGCCCTCTGTTGGCGACATCGCAGCTGCATTTCAATATGGAGTAGCAAGGCACATGGCTAGGAGGTTACAGCGATGTTTCATTTTTATTGAACAATCTAATCTCTTACCGAAAGAAGGAAAAACTTTGGTACGTAGATAATGAGGATTTCCAGGTAACTTTGAATAGAAATTTTTATATTTTTGTTTGGATTCTTAAAAAAACATTATACACGCATGTTGTCAAGTGTTAGTATGAAAGTGAAATCATAAAAAATGAAATACACAGATGGTGTCCCGTGAACTATTGTGTCTTCTAGTGTCCATCATGAGTGTTGCTTAACTTCTATCAGGAAGCAAACTCATGTGACCTAATTTTAGTTTTGATGTTTTAGTTGTTATCTGACGGTCTCGTGCGCTGCATGTTATTATTATCAATATTTCGGATGCCAACAAACGATGTCATGTTGTTGTTATTGTTTTTATTTCAGGTGTTGTCTGGCGGTGTTGCATGCAATATGTTTTTGAGACGAGTCATTGCAGACATCTGTGAAAGATTTGGTTATTTGTTGAAGTGTCCACCGCCCAAACTGTGCACAGACAATGGTATTATGATTGCCTGGTAAGCACACTATGCATGGATGTTAATTGTTTGCTCGTATAGCAAAATCGTCCCTAAGTTGGCAATTAAGCTTTTCTAGTTATTCACACATCCTGAATCTCCATTTCATGAGGATAATTTTGATACCAAGTTCATCGCTCTGTGTTATTTCTAAGCTGAGACAATCTACGTTGAAGTTGAGGTGCAGGCAGGCTACGCACTGAAAAACATTGTTAAAGTCAGCCACTGTTTTTTGTCGCATCTTTACAAAACACTTAGCAACCGCACAAATGTTGGTTGCTATGGACTTTGCAAGAACACATTGAAATTATGTTTAAATCCAGTAGATGGCTATTCCTGACGAAGATCTGGGCTTGGCAGCAGAAAAAACCCGAAGCAAAATGACTGCTTCCACGAGTTACTATGGGAGTTTGATAATACAAGTTTTTTTACAATTGCAGTACTAGTTTCTAGTCAGAAAAGTGGGTACGGGGTTATAAAATTAAATTTTTAATATTTTTTGAACAATTTCTTGATAATTTGATGCTAGAATATAAAAATCCAATATATTTAGCATTTGTTTTTATGAAAACAAAAAATTGACATTTGACCAAATTTTTGCCACATTCTAGTTTGAAGCATCATAACGTAGTTTTAACTATGCCAACTTAGGTTCTAGTTTGAAGCACCACGACGTAGTTTTAACTATGCCAGCTTAGGTTCTAGTTTGAAGCACCACGACGTAGTTTTAACTATGCCAGCTTAGGTTCTAGTTTGAAGCACCACGACGTAGTTTTAACTATGTCAACTTAGGTTCTAGTTTGAAGCACCACGACATAGTTTTAACTATGCCAACTTAGGTTCTAGGTTGAAGCACCACGACGTAGTTTTAACTATGCCAGCTTAGGTTCTAGTTTGAAGCACCACGACGTAGATTTAACTATGCCAACTTAGGTTCTGGTTTGCAAGCACCACGACGTAGATTTAACTATGCCAACTTAGGTTCTGGTTTGCAAGCACCACGACGTAGATTTAACTATGCCAACTTAGGTTCTGGTTTGCAAGCACCATGACGTAGATTTAACTATGCCAACTTAGGTTCTGGTTTGCAAGCACCATGACGTAGATTTAACTATGCCAACTTAGGTTCTGGTTTGCAAGCACCACGACGTAGATTTAACTATGCCAACTTAGGATCTGGTTTGCAAGCACCACGACGTAGATTTAACTATGCCAACTTAAGTTCTGGTTTGCAAGCATCACGACGTAGATTTAACTATGCCAACTTAAGTTCTAGTTTGCAAGCACAAAATTAATAAGAATTAATTAGTGACTGATAATAATTTAGTAGATAATTGTTTTAATATCAAATATAAAAACATAAAAAATACATAAACTTACCATTTTAGCCAAATTTGAATGAATTTATGTATAAAACAATAAACACTTGCTGTATTGGGTTCACTGGAGTAATTCTCAGCACAGAATACCGAAGGTTCAGGTTCAAGTCCCCGTGGTGCTCACACTTTTTCTGTTTTTTTTCTATAAGCCTTTTCACAGTTCTAGCAATTGACGATGATCGTGGAAAGGTCAAAGGTGAAATGTACTAGACAACTCATTTGTGTACACTTGACAACGCCTCGCAGCCCATGCTATTGCAATAGTAACAGTTTTAACAGCTAACTAGAACCTTACCTAGTTCATTTTTTCTTGTTCCCAAGCAAGATCCTAGTAAATCTTTCTACATTCAGTCTAATGCATAATTAAGTAACGTCCACGTAAAACAACTGAACTTGCTGAATTGACACGGTAGACGGCTTTGCTTTACACACGTCATGTAAATTACTTTTAAAATTCACAGCCATCTCTACCGAAGCTTATAAATTTTTTTTTATAATTTTGTTCTTTCTGTTAATTATTATTGTCATAGGTATGTAAAGTTTAGTACTAATGTTTACACTTACATTATCGTACTCAGGGCCTATGTCAGCCTAAGCGAGGCCCGGGGAAGTGGGGCGTGAGAGATAGAGAGAGAGAGAGAGAGAGAGAGACAGACAAACAGAGACAGACAGCGAGGGAGAGAGAGAGAGAGAGAGAGAGAGAGAGAGAGAGAGAGAGAGAGAGAAAGAGAGAGTGTGTGTATAGACTTGTGATGAGGATCCTAAATCATGTTGTTCAAACTGTCTGATCCAATCCTATAATAAATTATGTTTAAACTGAGAGAGAGAGAGAGAGGGAGAGAGAGAGAGAGAGAGAGAGAGAGAGAGAGAGAGAGAGAGAGAGAGAGAGAGAGAGAGAGAATGCATAGTAAACTATTGTGGTGAAGTTCCTAAATCATGTTGTTCAAACTGTCTGATCCAATCCTATAATAAATTATGTTTAAACTGAGAGAGAGAGAGAGAGAGAGAGAGAGAGAGAGAGAGAGAGAGAGAGAGAGAGAGGAAGCAGTATGTTCACTTAAAGCAAAAAAAATGTTACCTCTGCGCGAGGCCACCTGGAGGTTGAGGCCCCGGGGAAGTATCACCACTTCCGCTCCCCTGAAATAGGCCCTGATCGTACTGTATGATAAGCTGCACTATGTTGTCCCCTTCGTATGTGGAACTACTTTAGGTAATTTAAATTGCATTTTGCTGAAATTTTTGGTTACTAGTCGAGCTACAATTACGCAAAAATAATAATGATAATCATAGTAATAATAATAAATTGTCGTCTTCATGTGTGGATTATGATTTTTCACTTATACATGCCTAGAAGTTTTTGTGGTGAATTTAAAACTCTGCTTATTTCTTAACGCAGATGCTCAAAATGCTGAAGACGTGGGTTCGAATCCATGTGAACAGAAGTTTTTTCCAAAAGTTTTCTAATCAATATTTCCCTTTTGTACCAAAGGAGGTAGCCCATATTGCCGGACTGTTTTTTTTTCGAACGGCGGGCGAGAATGGTGAAATCGTCCTAGCAAGATTTCTGTAGTTGCGTATTTTTCTTCTAGGAATGGCGTGGAAAAGCTGATGGCTGGATTTTCTCCGATGCGCGATGTGGACACCATTGATTTCAAAGCAAAGTAAGTAAATTATGCAGCAATATATATATATATATACAGTAGTACCTCTGTATTCGACCATAATTCGTTCCTAAAAAGTGTTTGAAAACCGATTAGGTTGAGTACCGAATCATTTATTCCCGTAAGAAATAATGTAAAAGCAAATAATCTGTTCTCAAGCACCAAATGAACTGTAAAGTATTACTAAAAGGAAATATAATAATGCAAAAATGTTTATTCAAATAATAAATAAAAAAAACCACAAAATATAATTTGAAGCAAACATACCTTAACAAATTACATTGTGAAATCTGAACTTCACCAGCAGACTATGAAACCTGAACTACTACTGCCTAACATACAATAGCCAGGACTCCTGTTACACCTCGTTAACTTTAGTTGAAACCCAGTAAATGGTATGTAAATAGATAGAACAGTAGATAGCTTAAGAAACAGGTGGATTATTTTTACAAGCAAACTAACAAAAAGATGGCAGCACTATCTACCGCTTGGAAAAATATCAGTCCACGATGTTTATTTTTCAACCCTTTCTAATTTCCCTGATTTTCCGCCCCATTTTCATCATTTTTCCCAACTTTTTATCAAATTATCTTTTTCCCTGACTTTTCAGGATAGCCTGTATTTTCAAGGATTTTTCCTGACCTTGGGAACCCTGATTAAACCTTTTGTTGCTACGATTGACAGACTATGATTTTATCTTGCAATAATAATGCTACTGCTAGTCACATTGAGGTAAGTGACAAGTGGCTCACCCTAGGTAACACTTTTTGCATTTAGTTTTGCATTTTTATAGGTCTCCCATCGGACGAAGCTTGATAGACAAAGTCGTAGAAGCGAATATAAAACCGCCGAGGCTAAAGTTAAAACCTCCGGAGAAGGTAGCAGCTTCATCTTGACACGAGCCTCTCATGTCGCGTAGAAAAGTTTTCTAGTTTTGTAAATATTGTTAAGAAGTTTAAGTTTTAATAACGTACATTTTAAATCAGGGGTGTGCAAATTATCTGACCAGCCGGGCCACATTAAACTTTCCTGCAATTCCTGCGGGCCACAGGAAGTTTGATCAGGGAGCCAAGTACAGAAAGGCCTAATAACGATTTTTTTGCCTCCGACCTGCGTACATCATTACTACTACACTCAAGAAACTATTTTAGAAGTTATTAAAATTTATATTACAAACCATATATTTCTACTTTCAGGACAGATAGTGGTAATTTCATTACAATGCATATTAGTAATGTGTATCACACAGTCTGTGTAGTACAGTCACATTAAGCTACAACCGTCTTGTAAGGGTTAATGGCATCCGATCTAGTAGAAAAAACTACCCGCACTATCTTTGGGATCGTCGTACGGACTTCAGCTGGATACACTCAATTAATCGCCTGGGCCGCACTTTCATTAGGTTGACAAATCTCTTTGCGGACCGCACAAATTCTCTCGGCGGGCCGCAAGTGGCCCGCGGGCCGCAATTTGCACACCCCTGTGTTAAATGAAGTTCTTATTTCATTTTTACTTTTGTATACAAAACAGTTTTAAAATACAAGCAATGATTAGTCTGAAAATGTCTCGACTTTGCTAGATGTTGAGTTTAAGGCACCTTAAAAAAGGCGTGGCAACCTGAAGATGAAATGAGCCGCTTAAAAATCAATAAACGTACTATCAATCTCATTTGATCAGCTGCATGAGATCATAGAATTTGATTAGCATCAGACTCCTATCAATTTGATTAGCACAAGTAGAAATATACTGCCTGTTGTACTTATTCATTCCTCTATGACAAGCTGATACTCGGCCTGTTCTATAAACAGTGATAGAGGCACATTCATTTATGGCAAGTTAGCCAGTTTTGCAGTCAATTCATTTATGGCAAGTTAGCCGGTTTTGCAGTCAATTCATTTATGGCAAGTTAGCCGGTTTTGCAGTCAATTCATTTATGACAAGTTAGCCAGTTTTGCAGTCAATTAACTTTGTGAACACAAGTAAGATATGGCACCATTAGCGGTTTGGGCAAATATCATTATGATGTTTTTATTCTAACACACTACAAACAGTTAAAGATGTGTGCATTAAAAAGCCACAACTGAGCTATGACACTGTCATTTAGCATCTCGTCTTATGTGTTCATTCATCAAAGGACATTACAACGTTAATCTTCCACTGCCAAACGCTTTGGTCCTTAGCTACTCTCCAAGGTGAACTCTCCAAACTTTTGACCATTTTATCGCTAGTAATGATCTGTATGGCCATGTATAGCGGAGTAAACCTTCCAAATCAGGAGTGGAGCCCCGAAGGCGGACCAGTGCAGCATGCTCACTGACTCCGGCAGCTCCTGCAGCCAACCTGGTGCCAAACGTATCGCTCCGCTTTCCTTTGGACTACTCCAGCGAGGAAGACAGGGGGTTCCTGTTGTCTGGGTAACTCACGATCTCCATACATCTTGCCCAGGCGTGCGCCCTGGAGACGTTCAAGAATCTGACTCTCTTGGCGCACACTCCATTGTCTTCCGAGACAGAAGGATGCCAACAACAACAACAAACTGTTTAAAAGACCCGTGCAAATGTTTCGACAGCAATCAGCTGTCATCATCAGTGGTACACCATATAAACAACAACCAGTTTATATAGGCAGAGCCTACAGTATAGAAAATTATGCTAATTTTTTTGTTTTATTTGTTTATTTATTTCACATCAACACAAATACACAACTAATACATTAAAAGAAACAAAAAGTTATCAACAATTCGATGAATAACAAACAGTAAGATGCGCCCTGGAGACGTTCAAGGATCGGATTGCTCAGCCACAGTCGACGCTGCAGCTCCATCAATGTGATCAATAACTGACTCTCTTGGCGCACACTCCATTGTCTTCCGAGACAGAAGGATGCCAGTCAACCAATGATCTGCATAAACTTCTTAGAAAAGCATCAAACTTCAATAAATTATTTACTTTTCAATCTTGTTAGTCACTCATAACAATTTTTTAGTTGAACTAATAACAATATATAGACCAGGGGTGCGCAAACTGCGGCCTGCGGGCCACTTGCGGCCCGCCGAGAGATCTTGTGCGGCTCGCGAAGAGGTTTGTCAATGTAATGAAAGTGCGGCCCGCGAAGAGGTTTGTCAACGTAATGAAAGTACGGCCCATGCGCTCCAGCTGAAGTCCGTGCCAATATCGCAAAGATAGTGCGGGTAGTTTTTTCCTCTAGATCAGATGGCATTAACCCTTACAAGGCAGTTGTCACTTAATGTCACTGTCAGACATGACGAAATATATGGTTTTTAATATAAATTTTAATAACTTCTAAAACAGTTTCTTCAGTGTGGTAGTGCAGTAGTAATGATGTGCGCAAATCGGACGCAAAAAATCGTTATTAGGTCCTACTGTACATGGCTCGTTGACCAAACTGCATGTGGCCCACAGGAATTGCGACAATGTTTAATGTGGCCCGGCTAGTCAGATAATTTGCACACCCCTGTTATAGACCATCTAGCGACAAAAGTATAAATAGTATGTGTGCGATGAGGAATAATCTCTAATATTGTAAACGACAATAGTTTGCAAAATCAACGGCTGTAAGTATAACTCTTCCCAACTTGTATTGGGATATGGGATGAAGCATCAACATCAGCTGCAGCATCTCATTGAAACCATTTCCTACGAATTGCGCATTCAAACTAGGGAGTTTTTTCTCCGACAACAAAGTCGCAAGTGTGAACAGCTTTATGAGTTACTGTAGACAAATTATTGCAAACTTTCCGACAGTTGCTGCGTGTTGAGTTACTGTCTAGTGTGAACGCCTTCGGGGAGTTACTCTCGGCACTTTTCGCAGTGAATAGAGAAGGCAGTGTCAGCTTGCGCTTACCGTCGGAGAGTAACTCGCAGAAAGTTTTACTTGCTAGTCTGAACGTACTTGTGAGTTACTTGGCGAGTTAACCTGGTGAGAAAACTCGCTAATCTGAAACAAAGAGTGCAGGACTTGAGCAATGAGTTTTCACAGTTGATGCAGCGTGGGCACTTGTTATATACAACTGAAACAGATGTAGTTTGTTGTAAATTGGTTTAAGTTTAAACTGAGTCGATTTTGTTCCGGAACTGCAAAAGAGATTTCCCATATTGTATAAACTAAAAGAGAAAGTTTGGACGACCAAAGAAATGCTTCAAAGACAGCCTTGTAGGCCTCACTCAAGGAGCTCAGTATGGATGTCCGCTCAATGGAAACCCTTGCACAAGATCGCTCAGCATGGCAGAGTGCCATCACCACAGGGGCTAAGACAGCAGAGGTGAAAAGAATTGAGGAGGCAGAGGAGAAGCGCAGGAGACGTAAGGCATGTGACACTGCCCAACAACAGGTCCAAACATCCAGCCTCACCTGTGCCAAATGCCAAAGAAGTTTCCAGGCCAGAATTGGCCTAGTCAGTCACCTTCGAGCTCATCCAAGGAATGACAACTCCCCAAACTGACCTTTTATCCCTGTCACTTGGTCATCTTCGATTCAAAGGACGAACATCATGAACTAACATTGAAAAGCGACATGTATATTTGTTACATATCCAGTATCTGACGTGAACTGTCTCAACTGCACAAGGTTACAGTGCTACAAACATCACGAGATCTTAGCCAAATCTTCCTGTACGTCTTCTGTTGTTCTGAACTCCAATCCTTTACCGTCCAGTTCGGACGGTATTTGTGGCCAGATCCACGTGACGTACCACCGCTTACCCAGAACGTCGCAAAAATTCCGCCTCCATCCGAGATTGTACCTCCGTATGTCGTGACGTCGCTCGTACATCGTCTGCCCGTTGGCGATCAGAACGGTTTGATAGAAGAACAAGTACGACGACAAGAGGATGAGGATGCAGGCCATGCACTGCAGGGTTGCCATGACGAACGTGTACAAATCGAGGTATCCTAGCAACAGTGCAAGATGCGGAGCAGTCAACGAGAGCACCGTGATGACGTTGATGCCGCCTAACTCCTCCCAGATGTAAGTCCATGAGTAGCTGACCCCGTAGATGGCACCTGAAATATGAGCAATATTAACTACAGAAATTACTACTAAATTATTACTACTACTACTAAAGTACAAAACCAAAAAAATATTTTAGCTAATTTTGGCTAAGTTTCCAATTCCTCGCACACAAGTAATTAGTTTGTGAAGCAGATTAGGAGTTGGCTTACAGATTAGGATTAGGGTTATGGTTAGGAGTTGGCTTACATATTAGGATTAGGGTTATGGTTAGGAGTTGGCTTACAGATTAGGATTAGGGTTATGGTTAGGAGTTGGCTTACATATAGGATTAGGTTATGGTTAGGAGTTGGCTTACAGATTAGGATTAGGGTTACGGTTATGGTTAGGAGTCAGATTACAGATTAGGATTAGGGTTATGGTCAGGAGTTGGGTTTGGGTCAGTGGTAGGAGTAGGCTTAGAGTTTAGGATTAGGAATATGATTAGGGTAAGGTTTAGGGTTAGGCTTACAGATTAGGATTAGGATAACAGTTACAATTAGGGTAAGGATTAGGCTTGTGGTTAGGGTTGGGAGTAGGCGTAGAGATTAGGATTGGGTTTAGGGTTATGGTTAGGATTAGGCTTGGGGTTAGGATTGGGAGTAGGCTTAGAGATTAGGATTGTGTTTAGGATCAGGGTTAGGATTAGGCTTGGGGTTAGGATTGGGAGTAGGCTTAGAGATTAGGATTGGGTTTAGGGTTAGGGTTAGGATTAGGCTTGCGGTTAGGTTTGGGAGTAGGCTTAGAGATTAGGATTGGGTTTAGGATCAGGGTTAGGATTAGGCTTGCGGTTAGGTTTGAGAGTAGGCTTAGAGATTAGGATTGGGTTTAGGTTCAGGGTTAGGATTAGGCTTGGGGTTAGGGTTGGGAGTAGGCTTGGAGATTAGGATTGGCTTAGGATCAGGGTTAGGATTAGGCTTGGGGTTAGGGTTGAGAGTAGGCATAGAGATTAGGATTGGGTTTAGGATCAGGGTTAGGATTAGGCTTGGGGTTAGGGTTGGGAGTAGGCTTGGAGATTAGGATTGGCTTAGGATCAGGGTTAGGATTAGGCTTGCGATTAGGGTTGAGAGTAGGCATAGAGATTAGGATTGGGTTTAGGATTAGGGTCAGGATGGGGCTTGGGGTTAGGATTGGGAGTAGGCTTGGAGATTAGGATTGGCTTAGGTTCAGGGTTAGGATTAGGCTTGGGGTTAAGTTTGGGAGTAGGCCTAGAGATTAGGATTAGGGTTAGGGCTAGGCTTAGAGATTAAAGTTAAGATTAGGATTACGGTTAGTATTAGGGTTAGGATAACAGTTAGGGTTAGGATTAGGCTTTGGGTTAGGGTCACGAGCAGGCTTAGAGATTAGGATTGGGTTTAGGGTCAGGATGTGGCTTGGGGTTAAGTTTGGGAGTAGGCCTAGATATTAGGGTTAGGCTTAGGCTTAGAGATTAAAGTTAAGATTAGGATTACAGTTAGTATTAGGGTTAGGATTACAGTTAGGGTCAGGAGCAGGCTTAGAAATTAGGACTGGGTTTAGGGTTCGGGTTACAGTTAGGGTTAGGATTAGGCTTTGGGTTCGGGTTAGGATTAGAGATTAAGATTAGCATTAGCATTAGGGTATTTAGATTGTGTGGGAATAGTAAATTCCTTCTCTTCTTTTTGTCAATTTATCTTTCGCTCATTTCATCAGAAGATGGTACGCAACGAAATTCTAAAACATCATGTCTGTCAATTTTTTTTCTTTCCCAGTTTTTTTAGTACACTCATATCTCGGTTTGCCGGATAAAAGTGGGGAGACGTCGGTCCGAAGTTGCCGATTGCAAAGGTATATAAAAACTGTCGGCAGTTGACTCAAATAACTCCGCATAATTGACTCTAAACCACTCACACATGCCGATTAAACCACTAAACACGTTGACATACAAGCTACACACGTGTCGTTACATGCTGTTTGGATGTAAACAACGTGACGGCCCTCCAACTAGTGGTCAGCTACACGTGTGTCATTACATGCTGTTTGGGTGTAAACAAGGTGATGGCCCACCAACTAGTGGTCAGCTACACATGTGTCATTACATGCTGTTTGGATGTAAACAACGTGACGGCCCTCCAACTAGTGGTCAGCTTCACACATGTCATTACATGCTGTTTGGATGTAAACAAAGTGACGGCCCTCCAACTAGTGGTCAGCTACACGTGTGTCATTACATGCTGTTTGGGTGTAAACAAGGTGACGGCCCACCAACTAGTGGTCAGCTACACATGTGTCATTACATGCTGTTTGGATGTAAACAAAGTGACGGCCCACCAACTAGTGGTCAGCTACACATGTGTCATTACATGCTGTTTGGATGTAAACAAGGTGACGGCCCGCCAACTAGTGGTCACCTACACACATGTCATTACATGCTGTTTGGATGTAAACAAAGTGACGGCCCACCAACTAGTGGTCAGCTACACATGTGTCATTACATGCTGTTTGGGTGTAAACAAAGTGACGGCCCACCAACTAGTGGTCAGCTACACATGTGTCATTACACGCTGTTTGGATGTAAACAAAGTGACGGCCCACCAACTAGTGGTCAGCTACACATGTGTCATTACATGCTGTTTGGGTGTAAACAAAGTGACGGCCCTCCAACTAGTGGTCACCTACACATGTGTCATTACATGCTGTTTGGATGTAAACAAAGTGACGGCCCTCCAACTAGTGGTCAGCTACACATGTGTCATTACATGCTGCTTGGATGTAAACAAGGTGATGGCCCGCCAACTAGTGGTCAGCTACACATGTCATTACACGCTGCTTGGATGTAAACAAGGTGATGGCCCACCAACTAGTGGTCAGCTACACATGTCATTACATGCTGTTTGGGTGTAAACAAAGTGACGGCCCACCAACTAGTGGTCAGCTACACATGTGTCATTACATGCTGTTTGGGTGTAAACAAAGTGACGGCCCTCCAACTAGTGGTCAGCTACACGTGTGTCATTACATGCTGTTTGGGTGTAAACAAGGTGATGGCCCACCAACTAGTGGTCAGCTACACATGTGTCATTACATGCTGTTTGGATGTAAACAAAGTGACGGCCCACCAACTAGTGGTCAGCTACACATGTGTCATTACATGCTGTTTGGATGTAAACAAGGTGACGGCCCGCCAACTAGTGGTCACCTACACACATGTCATTACATGCTGTTTGGATGTAAACAAAGTGACGGCCCACCAACTAGTGGTCACCTACACACATGTCATTACATGCTGTTTGGATGTAAACAAAGTGACGGCCCACCAACTAGTGGTCACCTACACACGTGTCGTTACATGCTGTTTGGATGTAAACAAGGTGACGGCCCGCCAACTAGTGGTCACCTACACACATGTCATTACATGCTGTTTGGATGTAAACAAAGTGACGGCCCACCAACTAGTGGTCAGCTACACACGTGTCATTACATGCTGTTTGGATGTAAACAAAGTGACGGCCCACCAACTAGTGGTCAGCTACACATGTGTCATTACATGCTGTTTGGGTGTAAACAAAGTGACGGCCCACCAACTAGTGGTCAGCTACACATGTGTCATTACACGCTGTTTGGATGTAAACAAAGTGACGGCCCACCAACTAGTGGTCAGCTACACACGTGTCATTACATGCTGTTTGGATGTAAACAAAGTGACGGCCCACCAACTAGTGGTCAGCTACACATGTGTCATTACATGCTGTTTGGATGTAAACAAAGTGACGGCCCACCAACTAGTGGTCAGCTACACATGTGTCATTACATGCTGTTTGGATGTAAACAACGTGACGGCCCGCCAACTAGTGGTCACCTACACATGTGTCATTACATGCTGTTTGGATGTAAACAACGTGACGGCCCGCCAACTAGTGGTCACCTACACATGTGTCATTACATGCTGTTTGGATGTAAACAAGGTGACGGCCCTCCAACTACTTGCCACCTACACATGTGTTATTACATGCTGTTTGGATGTAAACAAAGTGACGGCCCACCAACTAGTGGTCAGCTACACATGTGTCATTACATGCTGTTTGGATGTAAACAAGGTGACGGCCCTCCAACTAGTGGTCAGCTACACATGTGTCATTACATGCTGTTTGGATGTAAACAAAGTGACGGCCCTCCAACTAGTGGTCAGCTACACATGTGTCATTACATGCTGTTTGGATGTAAACAAAGTGACGGCCCTCTAACTAGTGGTCAGCTACACGTGTCATTACATGCTGTTTGGATGTAAACAAAGTGACAGCCCGCCAACTAGTGGTCAGCTACACGTGTCATTACATGCTGTTTGGATGTAAACAAAGTGACGGCCCGCCAACTAGTGGTCAGCTACACATGTGTCATTACATGCTGTTTGGATGTAAACAAAGTGACGGCCCTCCAACTAGTGGTCAGCTACACGTGTCATTACATGCTGTTTGGATGTAAACTAAGTGACGGCCCGCCAACTAGCGGTCAGCTACACGTGTGTCATTACATGCTGTTTGGATGTAAACAAAGTGAAGGCCCGCCAACTAGTGGTCACCTACACATGTGTCATTACATGCTGTTTGGATGTAAACAAAGTGATGGCCCACCAACTAGTGGTCAGCTACACATGTGTCATTACATGCTCTTTGGATGTAAACAAAGTGACGGCCCACCAACTAGTGGTCAGCTACACATGTGTCATTACACGCTGTTTGGATGTAAACAAAGTGACGGCCCACCAACTAGTGGTCAGCTACACACGTGTCATTACATGCTGTTTGGATGTAAACAAAGTGACGGCCCACCAACTAGTGGTCAGCTACACATGTGTCATTACATGCTGTTTGGGTGTAAACAAAGTGACGGCCCACCAACTAGTGGTCAGCTACACATGTGTCATTACACGCTGTTTGGATGTAAACAAAGTGACGGCCCACCAACTAGTGGTCAGCTACACATGTGTCATTACATGCTGTTTGGGTGTAAACAAAGTGACGGCCCTCCAACTAGTGGTCAGCTACACATGTCATTACATGCTGTTTGGATGTAAACAAAGTGACGGCCCTCCAACTAGTGGTCAGCTACATATGTGTCATTACATGCTGTTTGGATGTAAACAAGGTGAAGGCCCGCCAACTAGTGGTCAGCTACACATGTCATTACATGCTGCTTGGATGTAAACAAGGTGATGGCCCACCAACTAGTGGTCAGCTACACATGTCATTACATGCTGTTTGGGTGTAAACAAAGTGACGGCCCTCCAACTAATGGTCAGCTACACATGTGTCATTACATGCTGTTTGGATGTAAACAACGTGACGGCCCGCCAACTAGTGGTCAGCTACACATGTGTCATTACATGCTGTTTGGATGTAAACAAAGTGACGGCCCGCCAACTAGTGGTCAGCTACACATGTGTCATTACATGCTGTTTGGATGTAAACAAAGTGACGGCCTGCCAACTAGTGGTCACCTACACATGTGTCATTACATGCTGTTTGGATGTAAACAAAGTGACGGCCCGCCAACTAGTGGTCAGCTACACATGTGTCATTACATGCTGTTTGGATGTAAACAACGTGACGGCCCGCCAACTAGTGGTCACCTACACATGTGTCATTACATGCTGTTTGGATGTAAACAACATGACGGCCCGCCAACTAGTGGTCACCTACACATGTGTCATTACATGCTGTTTGGATGTAAACAACGTGACGGCCCGCCAACTAGTGGTCACCTACACACGTGTCGTTACATGCTGTTTGGATGTAAACAAAGTGACGGCCCGCCAACTAGTGGTCAGCTACACACGTGTCGTTACACGCTGTTTGGATGTAAACAAAGTGACGGCCCACCAACTAGTGGTCACCTACACATGTGTCATTACATGCTGTTTGGATGTAAACAAAGTGACAGCCCACCAACTAGTGGTCAGCTACACATGTGTCATTACATGCTGTTTGGATGTAAACAACGTGACGGCCCGCCAACTAGTGGTCACCTACACATGTGTCATTACATGCTGTTTGGATGTAAACAACGTGACGGCCCGCCAACTAGTGGTCACCTACACATGTGTCATTACATGCTGTTTGGATGTAAACAAGGTGACGGCCCTCCAACTACTTGCCACCTACACATGTGTTGTTACATGCTGTTTGGATGTAAACAAAGTGACGGCCCACCAACTAGTGGTCAGCTACACATGTGTCATTACATGCTGTTTGGATGTAAACAAGGTGACGGCCCTCCAACTAGTGGTCAGCTACACATGTGTCATTACATGCTGTTTGGATGTAAACAAAGTGACGGCCCTCCAACTAGTGGTCAGCTACACATGTGTCATTACATGCTGTTTGGATGTAAACAAAGTGACGGCCCTCTAACTAGTGGTCAGCTACACGTGTCATTACATGCTGTTTGGATGTAAACAAAGTGACAGCCCGCCAACTAGTGGTCAGCTACACGTGTCATTACATGCTGTTTGGATGTAAACAAAGTGACGGCCCGCCAACTAGTGGTCAGCTACACATGTGTCATTACATGCTGTTTGGATGTAAACAAAGTGACGGCCCTCCAACTAGTGGTCAGCTACACGTGTCATTACATGCTGTTTGGATGTAAACTAAGTGACGGCCCGCCAACTAGCGGTCAGCTACACGTGTGTCATTACATGCTGTTTGGATGTAAACAAAGTGAAGGCCCGCCAACTAGTGGTCACCTACACATGTGTCATTACATGCTGTTTGGATGTAAACAAAGTGATGGCCCACCAACTAGTGGTCAGCTACACATGTGTCATTACATGCTCTTTGGATGTAAACAAAGTGACGGCCCACCAACTAGTGGTCACCTACACACATGTCATTACATGCTGTTTGGATGTAAACAAAGTGATGGCCCACCAACTAGTGGTCAGCTACACATGTGTCATTACATGCTGTTTGGATGTAAACAAAGTGACGGCCCACCAACTAGTGGTCAGCTACACATGTGTCATTACATGCTGTTTGGATGTAAACAAAGTGACGGCCCTCCAACTAGTGGTCAGCTACACATGTGTCATTACATGCTGTTTGGATGTAAACAAAGTGATGGCCCACCAACTAGTGGTCAGCTACACATGTGTCATTACATGCTGTTTGGATGTAAACAAAGTGATGGCCCACCAACTAGTGGTCAGCTACACATGTGTCATTACATGCTGTTTGGATGTAAACAAAGTGACAGCCCTCCAACTAGTGGTCAGCTACACATGTGTCATTACATGCTGTTTGGATGTAAACAAGGTGACGGCCCTCCAACTAGTGGTCAGCTACACGTGTCGTTACATGCTGTTTGGATGTAAACAAAGTGACGGCCCTCCAACTAGTGGTCAGCTACACGTGTCGTTACATGCTGTTTGGATGTAAACAAAGTGACGGCCCACCAACTAGTGGTCACCTACACATGTGTCATTACATGCTGTTTGGATGTAAACAACGTGACGGCCCGCCAACTAGTGGTCAGCTACACATGTGTCATTACATGCTGTTTGGATGTAAACAACGTGACGGCCCGCCAACTAGTGGTCACCTACACATGTGTCATTACATGCTGTTTGGATGTAAACAAAGTGATGGCCCTCCAACTAGTTGTCACCTACACATGTGTCATTACATGCTGTTTGGATGTAAACAAAGTGACGGCCCACCAACTAGTGGTCAGCTACACATGTGTTGTTACATGCTGTTTGGATGTAAACAGAGTGACGGCCCACCAACTAGTGGTCAGCTACACATGTGTCATTACATGCTGTTTGGATGTAAACAAGGTGATGGCCCTCCAACTAGTGGTCAGCTACACATGTGTCATTACATGCTGTTTGGATGTAAACAAAGTGACGGCCCGCCAACTAGTGGTCACCTACACATGTGTCATTACATACTGTTTGGATGTAAACAAAGTGATGGCCCACCAACTAGTGGTCAGCTACACATGTGTCATTACATGCTGTTTGGATGTAAACAAAGTGACAGCCCTCCAACTAGTGGTCAGCTACACATGTGTCATTACATGCTGTTTGGATGTAAACAAAGTGACGGCCTGCCAACCAGCGGTCAGCTACACGCATGTCGTTACACTCTGTTTGGATGTAAACAAAGTGACGGCCCTCCAACTAGTGGTCAGCTACACATGTGTCATTACATGCTGTTTGGATGTAAACAAGGTGATGGCCCACCAACTAGTGGTCAGCTCGCGAAACAACGGACTGTGTGCATAGTATGTAGGACTTTTAATGAACCAAATTTTGTCCGAATTTTCCGATATCTGGAAAAACGAGGTCTGGCAAACCGTTATACGAGTATAAATTAGTAAAAAGATCACTTCCACTACCTATCCATAAGTACATAACAGCAATGTAGTAATATCGGTGGTTGCTATGGCCAACGCAGCATCCGGTGAACATGCAATGGTGATCACGTTTCATCACGCACTCTTTGCAGTCGTCGCAGTGATACGACCGCGGCGGATAATTTAGCTGACAGATGTGACAGTATCTCCATCCAGGGCGTAGCACGTACGGCAAGTTGATGTCGTTACCCGAAGCGTCGGTCGTTATCACCCAGTAGAGATTGGCTGAAATGATGCAAAATACGGATTTCACTTACGGATCTATGACCTTTTTTCTGTCTCGTACACGTGTTTTTGGTCTAATAAAGCTTTTCACAATTCCAGCGATTGATGATGATCATGAAAAGGTCAAAGGTTATGTGTAAGGTTTTCACTTACGGATCTGTGACCTTTTTTCTGTCACGCACGCATGCTTTTGGTCTAATAAAGCTTTTCACAATTCCAGTGATTGATGATGATCATGAAAAGGTCAAAGGTTAAGTGTGCAGACAATGCATTTGTGTACACTTGATAACATCTCGCAGCCTATGCTATTGTAATAGTAACGGTTTTAACAGCTAACTAGAACCTTTTCTTGTTGCCAAGCAAGATCCTGGTAGTAAATCACTTTACATTCAGTCTAATGGGTAATTAAGTAAAATCCACTTAAAACAACTGAAGTGCTGAATTGACGTGGCAGACGGCTTTGCTTTACGCATGTCATGTAAATTACTTTTAAAATTCACAGAAATCTCTACCGCTGTTGTAATAGTAACAGTTTTAACAGCTAGGCTAGAATCTTACCTAGTTCATTTTTTCTTGTTCCCAAGCAAGATTCTGCTAGTAAATCATTCTAAACACAGACTAATGAGACAAAGGTTTAAATATTTAAATTGTCAACAAACTTTACTCATATAATCATGCAAAACTGAAACATGCAGCACTCACCAGAAGAAGCAATAACCCTATAACATTTTTAAAAGGTTTGTATGGGCAAAAAGTTTCATGAATTTTGGTTAAACAAATAGATTAAATTAGATTAAACAAATCTAATCACCACCACACGTCTTGTAAGATGAACCCTTGCTGTCACTTTACTCCACACTGCCCTGTCACCTCCCATGTTTTTGTATTTTGATATCTAATGGTGTGTTAATAATATTGATGAAATTGATGTAAGTCAGCAGCTGTCCTCCTTGTATTTCTTTTCTTTCTGCAGTGTTTATTTGAAAATTGATTTTAATAGGCTGTCAATTGATTTGATTCAATTAATTGATTTTAATGTCCTATCCATCTTAATCTTCTCCATTTGATTTTAACTGTCCATTTCTCTGCCTTGACTTCGTTATACAGATACTGGTTTCATCATCATCATCCAATGAATCACACGTCCAGGGACATGATTCTGCTCACCTCTCTATGCCAGGACTCCCTGCTCGCCGCAATGCCCCAAGTGCATTTATTTCTTAGGATCAATGCTGAAGTGTTTAAATATTTCTGTGCAAAATCTAGATATGTTAACATTTGTCCTCCTGCAGGTTTTTTAGCTGGTTCTATGGCCTGTTGAAGAGCTATCTTCACTGGAACATCATCAGGTAGTCTAAGCATATGCCCAATCCATCTTAAACGGTGTCTTTTTATTTTTCTTGTCCAAGGTTCTTCTTTTATTTTTTCATATAGATCTTTGTTTGAAATTTTCTTTGGCCATCTAATACCCAAAATGTTTCTGTAATTTCGCCTTTGAAATGCATCGATTTCAGCTTTATGATTTGCTTTTAATGTCCAGAGCTCAGAGTTATACAGAAATACAGTGTCAACTAAGGCTGAGAATATTCTAATTTTTGTTTCCAAAATCATCAAACAAAGCTAAGTGCCAGTAATAAAACAGTAGCAATACCGGAAATCTTCTACTTAAACAAATAATTTTCTCTGACGGGCACTTCACCTCAGTTTGCTTTTGTTACCTTGGCAACAAGGCACTTACCTGCAACATTTGCAGTGATGAAGGCTGTTGCAATAAGGTGCACAATCACAGCTGAGCAGAGGTATGTGTCGTGATAGACCGGTAACACGACAAACAGTTCGAAGCAGAGACCGAACGGAATTCCAATCAGCATGAAGAGGAAAGTGGCTCGATCCCTTGCTCTTCTCGGGAACAGGTGACCTTTCGCCATTTCTGAAAAGATATAATAAGGTTTTCAAGAATGCAATAGTTGCACGAGAATTGTAGCTCAAAGGATTGCTACGTACTTAGGCAGATTGAAATGCAACGAAATGAAACAGCATGACATGCAATGAAGCATATGTACCACACTTGTAAAGATTGCATGGTACTGTTACACGGAATCTAGGAAAGTTTGGTACAAGTAAATATGGTACCAAATAAAAACGAATGTAGCTATATGAACCTCTATTGCCTTTCTGGTAGGTCATGTAAAAGATATTTGCATAGTACCAAACTTTCCTTGCATAAAATTTTCCTATTACCATACTTTCCTTGTATCAAATTGTCCTAACACTGCTCTTTCCATGTACGAAATTTTTATTGCTTCAATTTTTCCTATTAGCAAACTGTCCTTGGATCACATTTTCCTAGTACCAAACTGTCCTTGTATCAAACTTTGCTTGCACCATTCTTTCCTAGTACCAAATTTTGATTGCATCAAATTTTCCTAGTACAATTCTTTCCTTGTACCAAATTTTCATTGTGTCAAATTTTCCTATTACCCCAAACTGTCCTTTTACCAAATTTTCCTACCACCAAACTTTCATTGTATTAAATTTCCCAGTACCAAACTTTCAAACATTCCTTGTACCAAACTTTCATTGTATCAAATTTTCATTGTACCAAATTTTCATAGTACCATTCTTTCTTTGTACCAAATTTTCATTGCATCAAATTTTCCTATTACCAAACTGTCCTTTTATCAAATTTTCCTACCACCAAACTTTCATTGTATCAAATTTTCTAACTACCAAACTTTTCTTGTACCAAATTTTCATTTTATCAAATTTTCCTACTACCACACTTTCCTTGTACCAAATTTTCATTGCATCAAATTTTCCTATTACCAAACTGTTTTTTTATCAAATTTTCCTACCACCAAACTGTCCTTGTTTCAAATTTTCCTTGAACCATACTTTCCTTGCATCAAATTTTCCTATTACCAAACTGTCCTTGGATCAAATTTTCCTAGTACCAAACTGTCCTTGTATCAAACTTTCCTTGAACCATTCTTTCCTTGTACCAAATTTCGATTGCATCAAATTTTCCTAGTACCATTCTTTCCTTGTACCAAATTTTCAGTGTGTAAAATTTTCTTATTACCAAACTGCCCTTTTATCAAATTTTCCTACCACCAAACTTTCATTGTATCAAATTTTCTAAGTGCCAAACTTTTCTTGTACCAAATTTTCATTGTATCAAATTTTCATAGTACCATTCTTTCTTTGTACCAAATTTTCATTGCATCAAATTTTCCTATTACCAAACTGTCATTTTATCAAATTTTCCCACCACCAAACTTTCATTGTATCAGATTTTCTAACTACCAAACTTTCATTGTATCAAATTTTCCTACTACCACACTTTCCTTGTACCAAACTTTCATTGTAACAAATTTTC
>JAQGDQ010000930.1:0-15842 GCA_030141605.1 Tubiluchus corallicola | reverse complement strand
AGAGAGAGACACAGAGTGAATGAGAAAGAGGAGAGAGAGAGAGAAGGAAAGAGAAGGAGAGAGAGAGAAGAGGAAAGAGAAGGAGAGAGAGAGAGTGGAGAGAGAGAGAGAGAGAGAGAGAGAGAGAGAGAGAGAGAGAGAGAGAGAGAGAGAGAGAGAGAGAGAGAGAGAGAGAGAGAGATTATTATTATCATTATAATTCTTTATTACAAGAGAGAGAGAGAGAGAGAGAAAGAGAGGGGGAGGGAGAGAGAAAGATGAAGAGAAAGAAAGAAAGAGAGAGGGAGCGAGAGAGGTGAGAGAGAAAGAGGGAGAGAAAGAAAGAAAGAGAGAGAGAGAGAGAGAGAGAGAGAGAGAGAGAGAGAGAGAGAGAGAGAGAGAGAAAGAGAGAGAGAAAGAGAGAGAGAGAGAGAGAGAGAGAGAGAGAGAGAGAGAGAGAGAGAGAGAGAGAGAGAGAGAGAGAGAGAGAGAGAGAGAGAGAGAGAGAGAGAGAGAGAGAGAGGGAGAGAGAGAGAGAGAGAGAGAGAGAGAGAGAGAGAGAGAGAGAGAGGGAGGGAGAGAGAGAGAGAGAGAGAGAGAGAGAGAGAGAGAGAGAGAGAGGGGAGGGAGAGAGAAAGAGAGAGAGGGTGAGAGAGAGAGAGAGAAAGAGAGAGAGAGAGAGAGAGAGAGAGAGAGGGGGGGAGGGAGAGAGAGGGGGAGAGGGAGAGAGTTGGGGGAGAGAGAGGGGAGAGATAGGGGGAGAGAGAGAGAAAGCGAGAGGGAGAGGGAGGCAGAGAGAGAGAGAGAGAGAGAGAGAGAGAGAGAGAAAGAGAGAGAGAGAGAAAGGCAGGGGGACAGAGAGAAAAAGGAAGCGAGAGAGACAAGTAGACAGACGGACAGATAGATGGATGGACGGACGGACGGACGGACGGGCGGGCGGGCGGACGGACGGACAGACAGACAGACAGACAGACAGACAGATAGATAGATAGATAGATAGATAGATAGAGAGAGAGAGAGAGAGAGAGAGTGAGAGAGAGAGAGAGAGAAAAAAAAGAGGCGAAAGAGTGAAAAAGAGGAAAAGCAGAGTGAGAGGAGAGCGCAAAAGAAAGAAAGTAACAAGCGCACACAGACAGGCAGGCAGGCAGACAGACAGACACACACACGAACACACGAACACACACAGTACGCCGGCAATAGTATTATAACTGCTATTGTTAATTCACATAGATTTGCTTTTTTTGTGAAATGAAACAAATTATTACATAATTAGCCTCTAAAATTCATTTAGCTTTGAATTTACTAGTTCGGTACATACATTTACTCCTTAATTTTTATTCCATGGTGTTTTATTTCATTTTAATTCTGTTTTTATATTTTATATGGTCTTAGGTACCGAAATAAAAAATTGAATTGATGCTTTTGAACGAGCCTTTACTTTCTGTTAGCAAACAAAAAACGCAAGAATTGTCAATAATAAAGGAGAAAAATGCTTAATATTTACCTAAATACAATTCCCACCACACCTCCACCCATGGATGCGTTGATTGTATTAACAGCAGACCTGTCAAAATAAAAAAAACTCAAATTAATAAAAACCTCAATTAATGATTACTAAAAAAAATATTACACTTGTCCAAAAAAAGTTTAAAATTAGCTAGTCTGACATGAAATTGTACTTGTTTGCTTGCTTATGTGTTTTCTTGCTTGCTTGCTTATTTGTTTGCTTGTTTGCTTGCTTGCTTGCTTATGTGTTTGCTTGCTTGCTTGCTTGCTTGCTTATTTGTTGCTTGCTTGCTTGCTTGCTTGCTTGCTTGCTTGCTTGCTTAATTGCTTACTTACTAACAAGCCCTGGTTACTGGTCACTGGCTTGTAACCAAACATCAATTGTGCCAATGCACTGTTCTTATAAACTGTTCCAAGGTTAAAGGTCAAGGTCACCAGTCATGAACACTCTCAACATTTAAAATTTGAAAATTCGTCAATTTCCTGCTTTTTATAAGCTGTGAAAAATAGCAATCCTTTAGAGCACATAAAATGATGCAAGGGAACTTTTGCTCTACTTTAATCGACACTTTTTCAACTTTTTCTTTTTTCTTTTTTATTGCGTAACCGATTAAAGGAAAAGTCAAGCTTTCTATGTGGAGTTAGGCTTGTTTCTATGTAAGCAAAAAATGCTAGAAGGATTTAGTAATAAAAGTGCAATAAGCCCTTTCACAGTTTCGTTGTGCGCACGCGCAGTTGCTGTAAGTCAAAGGTTAAGTGCACCACAGCAACGCGTCTTAGTTACAACCGTAACGTGATTTGTGGGTAAAGCAAAGCCCAGTGGAGTAACGTCAGTTGTTCAGGTTTTCAAATTATTCTTTTATAAATACGAAATATATCATTTATTAGTGACCTTGACCTTTTAGGTCAGTTTTCAGCATGACATTGAATAGGCTCGTCTCTCGGGAAATAAGTTTTCAAATTATTCTTTTATAAATACGAAATATATCATTTACTAGTGACCTTGACATTTTAGGTCAGTTTTCAGCATGACATTGAATAGGCTCGTCTCTCGGGAAATTAGTTTGAAGATTAGAAACTTCCATGCAGAAAACATTTACCTGGCAGTTAATTTCCATTTATGTCCGGATATTCCAAATGTACTTCCACAGTTAAAACCTAACCATCCCCACCTGAAACAAAATTTAGCAACAGTTATTAGACATCCCGACGCAGAAAGATAATTAATTGAATTGCTTTAACAAGCCGTAATTAAAGGAAAACCGAATGATTGTGCAAACACGAATTCAGAATAAAGAATGCTCTAAAATATTGAAAACTACAATAGCTTTTTTAAATCAAAGCTTAGATTAAATAATAATTAACTCTGATACTCAAATTTCGGTAAACTTTCAAAGCTACGCGCGGCTCAGTGAATCTACTAAAATTGGCAGCGGCGCCTTTTTGTCAAACTCGCGTGGCCGACAAATAGAAGGCGGTACCGTGATAAGATCATGAACTGCTGTGTTAGTTTCTGACGTCATATGATGTAGAGCCCATTTTTCCTGACAGCATGCGTTTAAGCAACACTGTAACCCCTATGCAAATGTACTTGACGCGCAAGGGAAGACGCCTGCCGTTTCACAAACTGTGGTTAGTTTCTGACGTAAGTAATAGCTGTGTTCGGTTGCCGTTAATTAAATTTCTAAGCTAATTATTCAAATATAAAGAACAAATGCTAACTCTTATAGGCAAAAAATATATATTTTGGATGGTAAATTAAAATGAGATTGAGTCTAAACAATCCTCCGGTCTTCATTTAAGTATCAGTCGTTTAACCTGCCAACAAGCAGCCAGCTAACAAGATGCCTGGCTGCTAACAAGATGCCTGACTGCTTGTTAGCAGGTTAAACGATTGATACTTAAATGAAGACCGGACGATTGTGTAGATTCAATCTCATTTTAATTTACTGTTTCGGTAGCACCCCTTCTCTCTCTTCTTTCACCCACCCCCCTCCCCCCTCAACAAGAGTAAAAGACTGCTATCACCCGGCAGATTAATTATGGCAGAAATTGAAATTTGGCTTGTAGACCTACTTCAGCAGTGAATGAACGTAATAGGAAACCAGACAGTTGGACAAAACTGCTTAGACTGATTCATCTGTTCACTTCGTGGAAATGTTTGCTTATCATAATTGTCAGGTAAAAGTCATTGCTGATCGGGTTTCAGTTTGCTAATGATTACTGGAGCCAGTAATTGTCACTTTTCAATGGAAGCCAATTGAGCATCTTGTAATGTGATTTGTTGTTATAGTTTAATCAGCAACTTGCAAGGGCGGATCCAAAACTAGGCGTCACATTGTGCTTTAGTTTAGTCATTAAATTATAAGGAAGGGGTCAGGATTTGATGTTTGTCATGTAACTTGACTTGTTGCTAGGTAAATCAGTAGGTTGGAAGGGAGGATCTAGGATTTGTTGTTCATCCTGTAACTTGACTTGTTGCTAGGTAAATCAGTAAGTTGCAAGGTAGGATCTAGGATTTGTTGTTCATCCTGTAACTTGACTTGTTGCTAGGTAAACCAGTAGGTTGCAAGGGAGGATCTAGGATTTGTTGTTCATCCTGTAACTTGACTTGTTGCTAGGTAAACCAGTAGGTTGCAAGGGAGGATCTAGAATTTGTTGTTCATCCTGTAACTTGACTTGTTGCTAGGTAAACCAGTAGGTTGCAAGGGAGGATCTAGGATTTGTTGTTCATCCTGTAACTTGACTTGTTGCTAGATAAACCAGTAGGTTGCAAGGGAGGATCTAGAATTTGTTGTTCATCCTGTAACTTTACTTGTTGCTAGGTAAATCAGTAGGTTGCAAGGGAGGATCTAGGATTTGTTGTTCATCCTGTAACTTGACTTGTTGCTGGGTAGATCAGTAGGTTGCAAGGGAGGATCTAGGATTTGTTGTTCATCCTGTAACTTGACTTGTTGCTAAGCTAATCAGCAGGTTGCAAGGGAGGATCTAGGATTTGTTGTTCATCCTGTAACCTGACTTGTTGCTAGGTAAACCAGTAGGTTGCAAGGGAGGATCTAGGATTTGTTGTTCATCCTGTAACCTGACTTGTTGCTAGATAAACCAGTAGGTTGCAAGGGAGGATCTAGGATTTGTTGTTCATCCTGTAACTTGACTTGTTGCTAGGTAAACCAGTAGGTTGCAAGGGAGGATCTAGGATTTGTTGTTCATCCTGTAACCTGACTTGTTGCTAGATAAACCAGTAGGTTGCAAGGGAGGATCTAGGATTTGTTTTTCATCCTGTAACTTGACTTGTTGCTAGGTAAACCAGCAGGTTGCAAGGGAGGATCTAGGATTTGTTGTTCATCCTGTAACTTGACTTGTTGCTAGGTAAATCAGTAGGTCGCAAGGGAGGATCTAGGATTTGTTGTTCATCCTGTAACTTGACTTGTTGCTAGGTAAACCAGTAGGTTGTAAGGGAGGATCTAGGATTTGTTGTTCATCCTGTAACTTGACTTGTTGCTGGGTAGATCAGTAGGTTGCAAGGGAGGACTAGGATTTGTTGTTCATCCTGTAACTTGACTTGTTGCTAGGTAAACCAGTAGGTTGCAAGGGAGGATCTAGGATTTGTTGTTCATCCTGTAACTTGACTTGTTGCTAAGCTAATCAGGAGGGTTGCAAGGGAGGATCTAGGATTTGTTGTTCATCCTGTAACTTGACTTGTTGCTGGGTAGATCAGTAGGTTGCAAGGGAGGACTAGGATTTGTTGTTCATCCTGTAACTTGACTTGTTGCTAGGTAAACCAGTAGGTTGCAAGGGAGGATCTAGGATTTGTTGTTCATCCTGTAACTTGACTTGTTGCTAGATAAACCAGTAGGTTGCAAGGGAGGACTAGGATTTGTTGTTCATCCTGTAACTTGACTTGTTGCTAGGTAAACCAGTAGGTTGCAAGGGAGGATCTAGGATTTGTTGTTCATCCTGTAACTTGACTTGTTGCTAAGCTAATCAGGAGGGTTGCAAGGGAGGATCTAGGATTTGTTGTTCATCCTGTAACTTGACTTGTTGCTGGGTAGATCAGTAGGTTGCAAGGGAGGACTAGGATTTGTTGTTCATCCTGTAACTTGACTTGTTGCTAGGTAAACCAGTAGGTTGCAAGGGAGGATCTAGGATTTGTTGTTCATCCTGTAACTTGACTTGTTGCTAGGTAAACCAGTAGGTTGGAAGGGAGGATCTAGAATTTGTTGTTCATCCTGTAACTTGACTTGTTGCTAGGTAAATCAGTAGGTTGCAAGGGAGGATCTAGGATTTGTTGTTCATCCTGTAACTTGACTTGTTGCTAGGTAAACCAGTAGGTTGCAAGGGAGGATCTAGGATTTCTTGTTCATCCTGTAACTTGACTTGTTGCTAAGTTAATCAGCAGATTACAATGGAGGACAAAGAGAGAAAGAATTTTGATTCTACTTAAAAAATCACAATTTACGACTGCCAATCAAAAAATTTGCTGGGATGGTACCACAGTAATACATAAGTAGTTTTAGACTTTCATTTTGTTTAAAGTCAAATATTTTTCTATAGAACACACAGTACCAATTCACTCTAATTACATTCTCATCTATAGTGGAATTGCCACCATTTTCACACCCAACAAAAGAGGAAGACAATAAGAACTGGTTAGTGTTTTTTTGTCACTATTGCGTTGTTTTTGTTTACATTTTTTACATATTTACTCAATATTTACATTTCAGTCTTGTAATATCAACTGCAAAGTCTTTATCAATTTTAATATCACGTCCTAAACATTTTACACCATTTTTCCACTTCAATAACATGGCAGAAAACAATATATATATATTAATTCTTTATTTGTCTTTAAAATGGTTCACTCATTATAATAAAATTGAGTAAGCCTCAGCGTAATGTTAAAATAACAACACTGTTCAAGACAAATGCGTCCAGTGCATACTAAAAAAATTAAAGTGCAAAACTAAGGCCTAATTATATATATAATAAATGAACATATTTACAAACGCCATATTAAAATATTTTTACAAAACAATATTGCAAAAGTACATTAAATTTTACATGACATATTTTACATTATATATACATTTGACATGACACAATTAACAGAAACATGCTTTACATTACACAAATTTCACTAATTACATTTACACTATTTATACATTTGACATTACAAAACTAACATGACACGTATTACATTACATAATTCTTTAAAAAAAATCATTTTTAATCGTTTTATGGAGTCAGGGGCGGGGGTAGATGAAAGTTGAGTCTGTGTAATTAGTATTAGATGCACAATGTGGAAGTTGAAACCTGTTATATTGATATTCTTTTAATTTCTTTTTAAAGTGGTGGAGAGATTCTATTTGTTTTCACTGGGTAGTAAGTTAATGCTTCCACATCCCGGAGAACTTTTTCCAAAATATAACAACATCGTCTTCTTTGGATTAAAAGTAATACTCCAATGTTTACCACATATTTCACACATGTTTAGCCAGCAAGCAAGGTTACATCATCTGCATACAAAACTGAGCCTACAAATGTTTATCTAAAATATGGCTTTTTTCTTTCTCATAGTAAAGAGAACCTGTTAAATTATACTATATGTTAAATAATTATGTTAATAAGAGGCTCACAGAAGAAAGCCAAATAAGGAGTGCTAAGGAGTGGTGCCACGTGATGGCGTAATTGACCACATCAGCCGGCAGCAAAGTCGGATCTGACAGTACACCTGGAAGTTGGAACGTCTCTCTCGTAGAATCAGGGGCCTTGGCATCGCTATATATATATTATATCTATTGTGCTGATATTTAATAAATGTGTTATTTCGTAAATAAAGTCTTAATAGCTTTGCCATTTCTCAAACGTTTATAAACAGCTACACACAGCTCACACAACGTACTATCCACTATACTTCACTTAATAATTTATTATCTCATTTTCCTGCTGTCTCTCGTCTTTTTCTACATTTTCCTCTGTACCTATACATCGTACGCTTGGCAACACTATAATTAGCATTGCCAGGGACAAGTAGATAACATCGTACGCTTGGCAACACTATCATTAGCATTGCCAGGGACAAGTAGATAACATCGTACGATTGGCAACACTATAATTAGCATTGCCAGGGACATGTAGATAACATCGTACGCTTAGCAACACTATAATTAGCATTGCCAGGGACAAGTAGATAACATCGTACGCTTGGCAACACTATAATTAGCATTGCCAGGGACAAGTAGATAACATCGTACGCTTGGCAACACTATAATTAGCATTGCCAGGGACATGTAGATATTGGAAGATGGCACCTTGCATTTGGCTACACAACAGTAAAGTCTTATAACTCAAGTCCAACTGAGTTTAAAGGAAAACCGGATGATTGTGTAAACACGAGTTCAGAATAACGAATGCTCTAAAATATTGAAAACTACAATAGCTTTTTTTATATATCAAAGCTTAGATTAAATAATAATTACCTCGAATACTCAAATTTCGTTAAACTTTCAAAGTTACGCGCGGCTTAGTGAATCTACTAAGATTTTTCAGCGACGCTTTTTTGTCACGTTCGCGTGGCCGACAAATAAAAGGCGGTACCGTAATAACCATGATCACGAACTGCAGTATTAGTTTCTGACGTCATATAATGTAGAGCCCATTTTTCGTGATATCATGTGTATCAACAGTACTGTAACACCAAATGTACTTGACGCGCAAGGGAAGACGCCTGCCATTGCACAAATTGTGGTTAGTTTCTGACGTAAGCAACAGCGGTGTTCGGTTGCCGTTAATTAACTTTCTAAGCTAATTATTCAAATATAAGAACAATAGTTAACTTTTATAGGCAACAAAATGTATATTTTGGACAGTAAATTAAAATGAGATTGAGTCTAAACAATCATCCGGTCTTCCTTTAACGATATTTTGTTTTAACCGACTATGACCATTTTCCAGCATAGAAACTCTAAACCCTCCTCCAGACAGCTAAATAAACGGCAGAAAATCAACCCTTCTATACATAAACGACGAGATTTGATGACAATTACATAAAGAATAAGAAATTCTGTAGTGAAACACGATTTTTTTATGTTACAAAAGGACGCGTACACAACACTATTAAACAATATGACAGAATAAACTGATGCTGATGCTGATGATAATGACAATGATTATGCTGATGATGACAATGATGGTGATGATGATGATGATGATGATGACGATGACGATGACAGTAGGGCTACCAATGTCTTACGTACCCACAGTTCAGTTTGTGCGTCCAATAACCAGGGCGAGCCACTTGTAAGACATCAGAATTTTCCCAGAAGACGATACTGTTTTTAGTTGTACGAAACTTTTTATTTCTCTATAGTCATAAATTGCATTTTTGAGTTAGGCAAAGTAAATTACATGTATTTTGATTAAATGGACAATAATGTTTTGAGTTAGGCGAAATTTTGAGTTATATATTTTGAGTTAAGCGATGTTTTTTGTGGTAAAAACGAAGGATTTCATCCGTTCCGATGAAATTCTCCGAGTTTGGCGAAAATTTGAGTTATGTGATTTCAAGTTACGCGACGTTTACTGTGTCGTATTACTTTTTCCCGGACCCAGCGGCCTGTAGAAAAAACGTTCTAGCGGCGCCTGGTAGGACTCTTGGAAGGAGATATATGGCTCTCTAGAAAGAGATAGAGTAGGGCTACACGATGGTGTGGGCTATATTTTAGGACGCGTCCACCAAGAGGAGAGGCGAGGAATTAATTAGATGTTCCATTTTCGGCAATTTTCGCTTAGAAAACTGCTGACGCAAAGCCATTGTTCTGACGTCATCCATTATGCTCTGCCTATAACCTCATAACTTTAATTCAGTAAAAGCTGCTACTGGCTTTGCGTTATAAATGAGGACTATGTAGGATGTTCGCGTATTTTTGATTATAAGTGCATTTATACGCAAAATTTTTTGCTAGTTACTATCATTACGAGAGACACACAATCCCCGCAAATTCAGAAACTCACGTATAGAGATCTGTAACATCATCGCCAATAGAAACTTGCATTTTACTATTATCAATGTGAGCTTATACAAAAAATCGTATTCATAGACAAAACAATATACACGTACTAGAAACCTATTATTCTTTTTACCTGCTCAGCTAAAGTGAAACGACAGAGGGCGCCTTCTGTTTTCCACCTGCTTGTTTAATATTTGGCTTCAGCGGTTTGCTCAGTTGCATGTATGGCTTCCGAGTAAGAAGCAGTAGGCTGGTGTTAGTTAAACTGTACCAAGCCATCAGTTTCAGAAGCAAGCTGCTTATAGGGATTTCATATTTGCTATTTCACCTTGAATTGTTCCGCTTCCGGTACCAACAACAATGAAATGATAAGATCGATAATTCATTTATAGTGAAAAAAGTATCTCCGGCTGTACAATATACAAAAATCGCAACAGTATGGAAATTTAGTACATAACGTGAATCCGAAGCGAGAGCTGCTGCCATGCTGCTTTAACAATGACAGCATCGATGATGATGCTGATGCTGATGCTGATGATAATGATAATGATTATGCTGATGATGACAATGATGGTGATGGCAGGGAAGGCAGTGATGATGATAATGTCGATGATAAGAGTGATGATGATGATGATGATGATGATGATGATGATGATGATGATGATGATGACAATGATGGTGATGGAGGGAAGGCAGTGATGACGATGATATCTATGATAAGGGTGATGGTGATGATGACGATGATTAATGACAATGACGACGATGATGATGATGATGATGATAAGGGTGATGATGATGATGATGATAATGATGATGATTACGATGACGATGATGATGACGATAACAATGACGATGACGATGACGATGACGACGATGATGATGATGATCATGATCATGATCATGATCATGATATAACTAATATAGATAATAGATGCTAAAACAAAACCAAAAATCAAAGACAGACGTTGCCATGAAATTATTACACATTGCTTCCTCGAAGAAATACGGATTCCATATTTCTAGTAAGTGCCAGTATTACATCGATAAAATGAATAAATGTGATGGCATCAGCAAAACAAGAAAAAAGAAGGGGTAGTTTCTCTGGTGATTACTATTATTATTATTATTATTATTATTATTATTATTATTATTATTATTATTATTATTATTATTATTATTATTATTATTATTATTATTATTATTATTATTTTTATTATTATTATTATTATTATTTTTATTATTATGATTATTATTGTTATTATTAATATCATTACTATTATTATTATTACTATTACTATTACTATTACTATTACTATTACTATTACTATTACTATTACTATTACTATTACTATTACTATTACTATTACTATTACTATTACTATTACTATTACTATTACTATTACTATTACTATTACTATTACTATTACTATTACTATTACTATTACTATTATTATTATTATTATTATTATTATTATTATTATTATTATTATTATTATTATTATTATTATTATTATTATTATTATTATTATTATTATTACTATTATTATTATTATTAATCTAACTTATTCTCTGTTTGCAGAAGTACATTCAATGCATTCTTTATATAATTTCATTATACATATATTGCATGCGTAATCAAACGAATATAGCTAACTCTATAACAGTTAATAACATATACATATATATATATATATGTATATAGTATACATAAATGTTATATGTGATTTTCAATAAATACATTTAGTTTATAAACATAACTATTAAAAAATATAGCAAAAAACAAACTTACCATAGCATGAAAAGTCCTACAAGAGCATTGGTTGGAGAACCCATTGGAGGTCTCGACTGCCCTGCATCGTAGCGACCTTGTCTGGGCTTCAGCATCAGCGTCGCCACCAAACCAGCAGTTGCACCAGTGAGATGCACCACGCCGGCACCAGCAATGTCTACCACGCCCAGTTCGTAGAGGAACCCGCCAGTTCGCCACACCCAAGAGGCGGGCATGCAGTAGACAATCGTATTCATGAACGAGAATATGATGTAAGCCGAAAGTTTGGTTCTTTCCGCCATAGCACCGGATACGATTGTCGTCGAAGTCGTGGAAAATGACAGCTGGAACACGAACTGGGAGAAGACTACTCCCATTTCCTCGTCTTCTGCGTCGACACAGAATCGTCCGATACCGAAGAAGGGGTTACTTCCTTTGTCGCTGCCAAACGAGAACGAATAACCGAATAACCAAAAGGTGATCCCGCCAAAGACGACGTCCACTACGTTCTTGACCATTATGTTGATCTCATTTTTCCTGGTGACCGCCCCAGACTCCAACAACCCAAAACCTGCAACACGAAATTTTCGGATAACAGTAATTTCGTTAAGGACACAAACCAAACACCCCATTAAACTCCCCTTCCTGCGGGCCACAGGCAGTTTGATCAAGGAGCCAAGTACAGAAAGGCCTAATAACGATTTTTTGCATCCGACCTGCGTACATCATTACTACTACACTCAAGAAACTATTTTACAAGTTATTAAAATTTATATTACAAACCATATATTTCTACTTTCAGGACAGAGAGTGTAAACAATGCATATTAGTAATGTGTATCACATAGTCTGTGTAGTACAGCGAAATTTTCGGATAACAGTAATTTCGTTAAGGACATAGTCCAAGGATGAGACCTTAAATTGTAATTGTGGATTTCGATTTGAGTCTGTTGAACACGTTTTGCTGCACTGCCCATTGCATCAACTAGCTAGGGTTGTTATGTTTGATAAACTAAATGAAATACTTCTGCTCGAAAACCTTAATATAGCTGCCTTAGGAATTAATGATCTGTTGAAGTTGTTATTATTTGGAAAAGATGAATTTAACTATGTTGCTAACTGTAAAATATTCCAATGCATACATGACTTTATATTACGTACTAAACGCTTCCAGTAGTTTCTATCTGATATGAAATGCATCAGTCTTAAATATTCGTACATTAATATTTACTAACCGTCATTTTCTACTAATGTCTAATGTATCACTGTAGTAAAACTTGTCAGCTTGTGTAGTTATAGTCTATTCTTACTGTAAATGTTACTAATGTCTAATGTAATCTTGTAGTAAAACTTGTCAGCTTGTGTAGTTATAGTCTATTCTTACTGTAAATGTTACTAATGTCTAATGTAATCTTGTAGTAAAACTTGTCAGCTTGTGTAGTTATAGTCTATTCTTACTGTAAATGTTACTAATGTCTAATGTAATCTTGTAGTAAAACTTGTCAGCTTGTGTAGTTATAGTCTATTCTTACTGTAAATGTTACTAATGTCTAATGTAATCTTGTAGTAAAACTTGTCAGCTTGTGTAGTTATAGTCTATTCTTACTGTAAATGTTACTAATGTCTAATGTAATCTTGTAGTAAAACTTGTCAGCTTGTGTAGTTATAGTCTATTCTTACTGTAAATGTTACTAATGTCTAATGTAATCTTGTAGTAAAACTTGTCAGCTTGTGTAGTTATAGTGTATTCTTACTGTAAATGTTACTAATGTCTAATGTAATCTTGTAGTAAAACTTGTCAGCTTGTGTAGTTATAGTCTATTCTTACTGTAAATATTACTAATGTCTAATGTAATCTTGTAGTAAAACTTGTCAGCTTGTGTAGTTATAGTCGATTCTTACTGTAAATGTTCTTGTAAATATTGTATAAAGTCTGTTGTGGTGAGGATCCTAAATCATGTTGTTCAAACTATCTGATCCAATCCTATAATAAATTATGTTTAAACTAACACCTTAAATAACTCGAAACTTATATCCAACATGGTCCCGATTATTATTACCCGCATGTTACTTCGATAAACCCGCGCGCTTGTCGAAGAACCAGCGGTACGAATTTTGAAGACTTCAGTATGACTCCGTCGAGAGTTGAACGCACGACCTCCGAGCGCGCTACCTTTGAGCTACACCACCCGGTCGATGACTACGCCACCTGACCACCTTTTTATTAGTTATTCATAAAAAATCTTTTATCAAAATGATACAATAAGCCCTCTATTTGCAGGGCACATACGTACAACAATGTTAAATAAATATCAACACTACGTACATTGGATAAATTTTTACACCAAATTCTTCACAGTTTCTTACTAAACAAGCTAACCATTCTACATTACGCTACTACAATTCTAAATTGTCGTTTAATGCCTCTAATTCTCTGTCCATGCCAGTCAATTTTTCTCGTACTAATTTTTGAGCTGATCTCTCATCGTTTTCCAAAATCATCATTTTCGCTGGCTTTCCTCTTGCTCAACCAATTCCAATATTTGAGCTACAAAAATTTGTGCTACTGTTCTGATTATTTGTGTCTGTTTTCAATAGATAAATTGAAATAACCCTTTCTCTATACGTTTCCGCATGAGTATCTGTACAGAGAGAGAGAGAGAGAGAGAGAGAGAGAGAGAGAGAGAGAGAGAGAGAGAGAGAGAGAGAATGAGAAAGAGAAAGAGAGAGAGAAACAGAGAAGAGAGAGAGAAAAAAGAGAGAGAAAGAGAGAAAAAGAGAGAGAGAATGAAAGAGAGGGGAGAGAGAGAAAGAGAGAAAGAAGAGAGAGATTATTATTATTATTATTATTAAAGAACTTTATTCAAAATGATACAAGAAGCCCTCTATTTGCAGGGCACATAAGTACAAAAATGCTAAAAAAGTCTACATTATGTACATTAAATAAGTGTTTACATTTAATTCTTCATAGTTACCAATTTATACATACATAAATAATCTTATGTTGATATCATTCCTACATAAACAGTATGCCAGTATAATCAATTTGCTATAAAATCATTTTGGGTTAGTTCTTTTACAATATCTATATACATTTTAATTACGTTGGTGTCTCTCTTTCTGTAATTGGTCTGAATATCATTATGTTCTAAACCACGTTCGAGATTCACTGTTATTTTTTGCATAAGAAATGGTAACGTACAATGAAAAAGTAGATGCTCTTTTGTTTGACTACCCAAAGTGCAACCCCACAGATATGAATCAATTATTTCTATCCTTGTAACAATAAGAATCGAATTACGTTCATATTACACAAACCAGCAAACTGCAATAGCGAGCACTTGATGGCTAGCTGTGTATTTATTTGATTGTCTGTAGTCTGTCTGGTTTTCAGTTTTTTTTCTTTCGTTTGTTGATTGGTTAGTCAGTTTGTACGTTCAGTTGTTTGCTAAGCACAAAGAGAAAACAATTGTGGCAGAAAATGTTGCGCACAAACTTATGAACTGTAATTGAAACTGAAACAAAGGGTTAAATCAAATCAAATCAAATCTGTCTGTCTGTCTGTCTGTCTGTCTGTCTGTCTGTCTGTCTGTCTGTCTGTCTGTCTGTCTGTCTGTCTGTCTGTCTGTCTGTCTGTCTGTCTGTCCGTCTGTCTGTTTGTTTGTCTGTCTGTCTATCTGTTTGTTTGTCTGTCTGTCTATCTGTTTGTCTGTCTGTCTGTCTGTCTGTCTGTCTGTCTGTCTGTCTGTCTGTCTGTCTGTCCGTCCGTCCGTCCGCCAGCCCATCTGCCCGCCCGCCAGTCCATCCGTCCGTCTGTTTATCTGTTCGTTTGTCTGCCCCTCTGCTTGCCAATTGATCATTTTCATATCTGTCTGTCTGTCTGTTCGTTTGTCTGCCTCTCTGCTTGCCAATTGAGCCATCGTTTTCATGTCTGTCTGTCTGACCCACCTTCCAATCCACTTTGCCACCACTTACCAGATTGCATGGTGAAAATAATAAAAGAGCTGGTTAGAATCCATGTTGCATCGTCCCACGTCAAGCCCTCCACGTGGCGCAAGTTCTCACCATGTTGCACTTCACCAATTTCACCTTTGGTAGGTGAACCAAGAGGGACGACAGGCGAGGAAGAGTTACTGTTCTCCATCCTGCTTTACTTCACAGCTGAGAACCCGGTTTACAACATCACCCTCCACACGTGTAAGAATTATATCTATGACTCGTCAGTGCTACATCTATGACTGCACAACAACAAACAACATCGCGGCTTTACTTGATCAACAAATGGCGACTTTAAAAATACTCAATACTTTTCAGTCAATTTATGCCACATTCATAACGAACTTAAGACGGATTGAATGAAAATATCGATGAAATGTTGACTAGTGGTAAATCGCGTGCTGATATCATGTTTTCGTGGTAATCTTTTGTAAGCTTTTCAAAGATGTTCAAAATCGTCGAAAAATAATAAGCTAACATTTCTCAATGAATGATCAACCACAGAGCACAGCATGTGCTGTTTCAGTGTTCAATCTATACAGGTATTAATGAATCTTTGCGCACCTGGCTGGTCAGTGAGTGAAG
>JAQGDQ010001577.1:0-33983 GCA_030141605.1 Tubiluchus corallicola | reverse complement strand
TTTATTTATTTATTTTAGTAGTTAATGTGAGTAAAAGTAGGAAGTTACAGGTTTGCTATCAGTAATGATACTAAATATTTGCTTTCACAGCTCCTCTGGGAAGCTGCAATCATTCACACGTGTCATCACTGCATCTCATGATGGTTGTTAAAACTGTTAATTGTTTACGCTATTGCCAGTTGTTTTTGATTATATTTTTATGCCGTTATAAAATGAACTCATTTAACTCGATTGTAAAAGGAAAGAACAAGTCACTCAGTATGTTGGGTTTATTTTACTGTTATCTCTTAAACTGTTTGTGGTGTGCTAAAGGAAAGAACAAATCACTCAGCATGTTGGGTTTATTTTACTGTTATCACTTAAACTGTTTGTGGTGTGCTAAAAGAAAGAACAAGTCACTCAGTATGTTGGGTTTATCACTTAAACTTTCATCTCACTGTTGTCTCTTAAACTTAGAAAAATATAACAAAGAGATTTGCAAAGAACTGCCTATAAAGCATAAATTTAAAATATACTACCTCTGAGTAGAAATTTTCAGGCGTGGGGGTTGCTGCGGACGTAACTGGGAGACTTCGTGACGTAACTGGAAGACTTCGTGACGTAACTGGAAGACTCCGTGACTTTTCGTAAGCGCATCGTGGCTTTCAGTAAGTGCGCGCAGCTTGAACTAATTCAAACGTCTCCAGTTTACTTAATGTTTACGTAAAAGTGTTATAAAATTGACTATCTGCAAAAATTGACTTTTGAAAAAAACTTGTTGAAGAAGATTGACAGTGCGCTAATTTTCTTCAAGACGAATGACGTCACTGGAAGAAAAATGGTCATTGAAAATATGAAGTGATGAAGTGATTTTAAAGTGATTTTACTAGTTACACGGGGCACTTATTGCGATTTTATTACTAAATAATTGTAACATTTTTCGCGAATATTGAAATAAGCCCAACTTCTCAGAATGTTTGGCCGGCCTTTTCTTTAACAAGTATAAAAAACTTTATGCAAATAGCAGAAATCTATGATATGTTTAAGGGAAACCAGTACACAATTATGGGTGATGCCTTGGATAGACTAATCAGATTTCTTAAGGACAGATATTGCATTAAGAATGATTAGTCTAATTTCATTAGTTTTTCAATGTTGATGTTTGGAACCATTTTTATCTAGACGGGCTGGATATCAGGATAGCTTGTGGAATCAAGCATTAGCTGGTTTAGTACAGTAACCAACACACCCCATGGCATGCTTGAATGGTCTAGTACAGTAACCAACACACCCCCATGGCATGCTTGAATGGTCCAGTACAGTAACCAACACACCCCATGGCATGCTTGAATGGTCTAGTACAGTAACCAACACACCCCATGGCATGCTTGAATGGTCTAGTACAGTAACCAACACACCACATGGCAGGCTTGAATGGTCTAGTACAGTAACCAACACACCCCATGGCATGCTTGAATGGTCTAGTACAGTAACCAACACACACCATGGCATGCTTGAATGGTCTAGTACAGTAACCAACACACCCCCATGGCAGGTTTGAATGGTCTAGTACAGTAACCAACACACCCCCATGGCATGCTTGAATGGTCTAGTACAGTAACCGACACACCCCATGGCATGCTTGAATGGTCTAGTACAGTAACCGACACACCACATGGCATGCTTGAATGGTCTAGTACAGTAACCAACACACCCCATGGCATGCTTGAATGGTCTAGTACAGTAACCAACACACCCCATGGCATGCTTGAATGGCCTAGTACAGTAACCAACACACCCCCATGGCATGCTTGAATGGCCTAGCACAGTAACCAACACACCCCCATGGCATGCTTGAATGGCCTAGTACAGTAACCAACACACCCCATGGCATGCTTGAATGGCCTAGTACAGTAACCAACACACCCCCATGGCATGCTTGAATGGCCTAGTACAGTAACACCAACACACCCCATGGCATGCTTGAATGGCCCAGTACAGTAACCAACACACCACATGGCAGGCTTGAAGTCTGGTACAGTAACCAACACACCCCATGGCATGCTTGAATGGTCTAGTACAGTATCCAACACACCCCATGCATGCTTGAATGGTCTAGTTGTGTAACTAACACACCACATGGCATGCTTGAATGGTCTAGTACAGTAACCAACACACCATGGCATGCTTGAATGATTGCAGCTTCCCAGAGGAGCTGTGAAAGCAAATATTTAGTATCATTACTGATAGCAAACCTGTAACTTCCTACTTTTACTCACATTAACTACTAAAATAAATAAATAAATAAATAAATAAACGGTTTATTTCACAAACATAAACACAAGTATAATTAACAAATCAGAAACTTAAATAAACAACGCATACAGGAACACGTCCCTACAAATACTGGCCTCTTTTTAAGTGTAGGTGATTAAAAAGTGATACATTAATTAACAAACACGTATATATGCATGTGTATATGATGATGATGATGATGATGATGATGATGATGATGATGTTCGTCCTTCGAATCGAAGATGACCATAGTAACAGGGATAAAAGGTCAGTTTGGGGGGGTTGTCATTCCTTTGATGAGCTCGAAGGTGACTGACTAGGCCAATTCTGGCCTGGAAACTTCTTTGGCATTTGGCATAGGTGAGGCTGGGTGTTTGGACCTGTTGTTGGGCAGTGTCACAAGCCTTGCATCTCCTGCGCTTCTCCTCTGCCTCCTCAATTCTTTTCGCCTCTGCTGTCTTAGCCCTTGTGGTGATGGCACTCCGCCATGCTGAGCGATCTTGTGCAAGGGTTTCCATTGAGCGAATATTCATGCTGAGCTCCTTGAGTGAGGCCTTCAGGCTGTATATATGTATATGTATCGTTTTAGGGCAGTACATGAGTTGATACAATGTGTGCTTAGTGAAGCAACATTGGATGTGGTTAGCAGATGGTTGGTTGGCTTTAGGGCAGTACCTGAGTTGTTACAATGTGTGCTTAGTAAAGCTACATTGGGTGTGGCTAGCAGATGGATAGGTGATGTTCTCAGCATCATTTTCACCATTTGCTTTTTGCTGCATTTCTACGGTTAGCTGCCTTGTGTGGTTATTGATGTAATAGTGAATGGCGTTTAAACGCCATCACACAAGACTACTCCTCCCAACTGAAGCCATTTATTTAGGTCAGTGACATACAACCTTCTTATGTTAAACCAAGCCCACTTTGACTTCAGTACACAACCCCTACCGGCGTCCTTTGAGTTCATTACATAATCGTGTTTGTATAGTTGCCAGCGTGCATTAAGTTCATTCTTGGACATGGATCTTCACAGCTGAACAACTGCAAGTAGCAGAAAATAAATGACGTGTCCAGGATTAATCCCGTTAGTTTGATGGAGTACCTTAGCCAGTATTAAGTCTTGAGCTGACTTCACCATTTAGCTGAGCCTACTGTCACAAGGTAGTATAGAGTGATTAGTCAATTAACAGTATTTCATTCCTATGTACTAATGAACATACAAATGTATACAACAGTTATAAAAAATATCAAAACCTTAGCCAGTATTAAGTCTTGAGCTGGCTTCATAGTTTAGCTGAGCCTACTGTCACAAGGTAGTATAGAGTGATTAGTCAATTAACAGTATTTCATTCCTATGTACTAATGAACATACAAATGTATACAACAGTTATAAAAAATATCAAAACCTTAGCCAGTATTAAGTCTTGAGCTGGCTTCACCGTTTAGCTGAGCCTACTGTCACAAGGTAGTATAGAGTGATTAGTCAATTAACAGTATTTCATTCCTATGTACTAATGAACATACAAATGTATACAACAGTTATAAAAAATATCAAAACCTTAGCCAGTATTAAGTCTTGAGCTGGCTTCATAGTTTAGCTGAGCCTACTGTCACAAGGTAGTATAGAGTGATTAGTCAATTAACAGTATTTCATTCCTATGTACTAATAAACATACAGATGTATACAACAGTTATGAAAATATCAGAAATGTTTGAAGCGCGAATGGGAAATGTCTTGTTAATTTTCGTATAATTCGTAACACGTCTGCTTTCCATGTGGGAGGTCGTGTGTTCGACACTGTGGTCACGTCGTATCAAAATGGTACCTGATTGATGATGATCGTGAAAAGGTCAAAGGTTAAGTGTACCAGACAACGCATTTGTGTACACTTGACAACGCCTCGCTATTGTATACGAATATATAGTTTTAACAGCTAGCTAGAACCTTACTTAATTCATTTTTTCTTGTTCCCAAGCAAGATCCTACTAATAAATCACTCTACACACAGGCTAATGCATAATTAAGTGAAGTCCACGTAAAACAACTGAAGTTAATGAACTGATTTGATAGCTGTAGTTAAGACGCGTTGCTGTGGTACACTTATTCCTTGACCTACAGCAACTGCGCGTGCGCACAGCGAAACTATGAAAAAAGTTATAGGTGTTATTATTTGAATTACAATGTTAACTTAGATATTTATCTTTGATGTGAGTTACTCTCCAACAGTAAGCAGGAGCTGACATTCACTTCTCTATTCACTGCGACAAGTGTCGAGAGCAACTTGCCAACACGTTCACACTAGACAGTAACTCGTAGGAATCAGCACACGACAACTGCCAAACAGTCTGTAGTAACCTGCCAACGCATTCACACTAGACAGTAACGTGTTCACACTAGACAGTAACTCGTATGAATCGACACACAGCAACTGCCAAACAGTTTGTAGTAACTTGCCAACGCGTTCACACTAGACAGTAACGTGTTCACACTAGACAGTAACTCGTATGAATCAACACACAGCAACTGGCAAGCATTTTGTAATAACTTGCCAACAGTAACTTCACAAAGAAGTTCACACTTGCAAGTTTGCTGTCAGCGGACAAACGTATTAGTCTGAAATGGGTCATTACTTATATCTTTTTTACTGTCAGTTTCATCATGTTTGGCGCCACCATGTTTTCCTGCTTTGGCGTTTATATTGATTATATTTATCAACATATCATTACAATACTTACACATGCTGTTATAGACATATAGGTTTCGCCTTGCAAACACACAAAAAAGCTGCTGTCGTTGTCTGAATTACATGTCGTGTAAATAGTTATTTGAGCAAATGTTCTCTAATGTGAACAGAAATGTTGAGAATTGTTCAGGGTAATTGAGAAGGGCTTCTCGGCTTCATTATCCACTTCCATTAATTACCTGTTTCCCATTATCAAAATGCTCGGGTAACTTGGTAAAATAATCGAATGGTTAGTCAAGCCTTCTGTTGCTCCAATAAACTTTTCACGGTTTCGTTGTGCGCTTGCGCAGTGTTGTAGGTCAAAGGTTAAGTGTACCACAGGAATGGATTTTAGCTACAACCGCCATGTGACGTGTGGGTAAAGCAAAGTCGTCGGCCACATCAGTGCAGTAACTTCAGTTGTTTTACGTGGAATTTACTTTTTTATGCATTAATCTGTGTGTGGCGTGATAGACTAGCAGGATCTTGCTTGGAAATAGAAAAAATGAACTAGGTAAAGTTCTAGCTAGCTGTTAAAACTGCTACTATCATGACAGCGAGGCTTAGGCTGCAGGGCGCTGTCAAGTGTACACAAAAGCGTTATCTGGTACACTTGACCTTTGACCTTTTCACGATCATCATCAATCGCTGGAACTGTGAAAAGGCTTATTCAGACGAGCCTAACAAATACAATGCATTTGCTGTGTTATTTTGGCTTCCTTGAAATTTCTTTGGTACTAAACAGAACTGTCTTCTTTAAAGCAGTGCAGGTGCAATATTGGTCCCCTGTGAGTACATTCCTCGATAACCTTTATAATTACAAGAGACAATAAAAAAGGCAAAGTCCATTATCAGGAATACTATCGTATAAAATACACACTTTTGGCTTCATGTTTGCACACATTATTGGCTTCACCTGAGTACATAAATGCTTCGTTAAGAGTCTAATTCATGTAAGAGGGACAATACTGGTTACACGCGAGAACATAAATGCTCACTTCCTGTAAGATAGCATACTGGCTTCTGCTGAGCATATACAATGCTGGATTCCTGCATACAAGGACAATGATGACTTCCTGTAAGATAGAATACTGACTTCTGCCTGCTGAGCACGTACAATGCTGGATTCCTGCAAACAAGGACAATGATGACTTCCTGTAAGATAGAATACTGACTTCTGCTGAGCATATACAATGCTGGATTCCTGCAAACAAGGACAATGATGACTTCCTGTAAGATAGAATACTGACTTCTGCCTGCTGAGCACGTACAGTGCTGGTTTCCTGGAAACAAGGACAATGATGACTTCCTGTAAGATAGAATACTGACTTCTGCTGAGCATATACAATGCTGGATTCCTGCAAACAAGGACAATGATGACTTCCTGTAAGATAGAATACTGACTTCTGCCTGCTGAGCACGTACAGTGCTGGTTTCCTGGAAACAAGGACAATGATGACTTCCTGTAAGATAGAGTAATGGCTTCTGCTGAGCATATACAATGCTGGATTCCTGCAAACAAGGACAATGATGACTTGCTGTAAGATAGAATACTGACTTCTGCCTGCTGAGCACGTACAGTGCTGGTTTCCTGGAAACAAGGACAATGATGACTTCCTGTAAGATAGAGTAATGGCTTCTGCTGAGCATATACAATGCTGGATTCCTGCAAACAAGGACAATGATGACTTGCTGTAAGATAGAATACTGACTTCTGCCTGCTGAGCACGTACAGTGCTGGTTTCCTGGAAACAAGGACAATGATGACTTCCTGTAAGATAGAGTAATGGCTTCTGCTGAGCATATACAATGCTGGATTCCTGCAAACAAGGACAATGATGACTTCCTGTAAGATAGAGTACTGGCTTCTGCTGAGCATATACAATGCTGGATTCCTGCAAACAAGGACAATGCTGGTTTCCTGTAAGATAGAATACTGGTTTCCACTGAGCATATACAATGCTGGATTCCTGCAAACAAGGACAATGATGACTTCCTGTAAGATAGAATACTGACTTCTGCCTGCTGAGCACGTACAGTGCTGGATTCCTGCAAACAAGGACAATGATGACTTCCTGTAAGATAGAGTACTGGCTACTGCTGAGCACATACAATGCTGGATTCCTGCAAACAAGAACAATGCTGATTTCCTGGAAGATAGAATACTGACTTCTGCCTGCTGAGCATATACAGTGCTGGTTTCCTGCAAACAGGGACAATGATGACTTCCTGTAAGATAGAATACTGGCTTCCATTGAGCATGTACTGTGCTGGTTTCCTGAAAGATAGAATACTGACTTCTGCCTGCTGAGCACATACAGTGCTGATTTCCTGCAAACAAGAACAATGCTCACTTCCTGTAAGATAGAATACTGGCTTCTGCTGAGCATGTACACTGCAGGATTATGATATATGTGCATGGCTGTGCTTTTGTGACTATATGCACTGCCTGGCTTCTTTCTGAGCCCAAGGTGTTTGCCCTTTTCTGACACAAACGACTCTTATTACCTGTAATGTTGGCTTTCTGTGAACACTTTTTATTAACTGCTTGCTGCTCCACCTACAAATGCAGTATTGTTTCTCCTAGGAAGGTTTAATACAAATGTAACAAACAGTACTGCACCAGACTAATTAGTTAAAATAATTAGTTATTAATTAGCCAAAGGTGAAGCATGTGCAAATCACTGATTTTTCCATCTGATATTCTTTCTGAAAGAGTAGAATTTTTTTAAATTTGGGACTTCCCTTTTGCTTTGTTTCACACGGCATGTTAGTACGCCCCAAGGCCTTCCCTTTTGCTTTATTTCACACGGCATGTTAGTACGCCCCAAGACCTTCCCTTTTGCTTTTTTTCACACGGCATGTTAGTATGCCTCAAGGCCTTCCCTTTTGCTTTGTTTCACACGGCATGTTAGTACGCCCCAAGGCCTTCCCTTTTGCTTTGTTTCATACGGCATGTTAGTACGCCCCAAGACCTTCCCTTTTGCTTTGTTTCACACGGCATGTTAGTACGCCCCAAGACCTTCCCTTTTGCTTTGTTTCACACGGCATGTTAGTACGCCCCAAGGCCTTCCCTTTTGCTTTGTTTCACACGGCATGTTAGTACGCCCCAAGACCCACAAACAGTCCTCAAGACCTAATTAAACGAGCACCTAAGTCCATTCAGGTGTAGGATTAATCATTCCTGGCAGCACCTCAGCAAAATGACTGCAATTCAGTACAAGATTCCATTAGATTGTCAGCCCATCAATTACTATTACTGTACAATCTTAGGGGGTTTAAATGGAAATGTCCCTGCCGACCTTGCTTCGTTCTATATTTCAGTGTGATTATACTTCTCACGCAGCTCTCCCCCCCCCTCTCTCTCAGTCTCAGAAGAGCAAACTGCTAGTGACGTCACCTTTCTGCTTCTCACGTGTAAAGAGGATGCTTTCATGTCATCTAAAGCTTTTCTAAGCTTGTGTAAGTTTTGCACGAAAAGAAAAACAATATTGGTTAGAAAATGTTTAGCTGCCTCAAAACATGACAACTTTTTGTGATGCGATGTTGTAGAATGTAGAATGATTTTCTCCGTCTGTTTCTAATCAGAATGCACATCATGGCTGCAGTGCAAGTCATTGAAAACACTGTATATTTTATATTCAAACTTGTGTTGCTAAACAGTTGCATTGTTGTGTCTTGCCTTCCTTCAACAAATTGACTTTTTATCTTACGTTTAAGCATTAATATGCCATTAGTCTTTTTGGATATTTTGCATTTTGTAAAGAGGTGACGAGTAGACTTTGTAATTTGCAAACTACAACCATTATTGTTCAGACTGTGCTGCACTACTGTAGTGTACTGTTCTGTGTTGTACTGTACTGTTCTGTGTTGTACTGTACTTCATTTTACCATACTGTACTGTACCGTACTGTACTGTATTGTAGTGTATTGTACTCCCCTAGTACTGTGCTCTGTTGTCATGCACTGCAAGACATTGCACTGCATCGTACTGTTCCACACCTTACTGTATTTTGTTACAGTGTGTTATACTAGTGGTACATTGTCTGTACTATTCTTTTTTCACATTTTGCTAGACCATCATCATCTGTTATAACATACGTGTCGTGTAACAGTTACTGTGATGTGTGGTTTCGTTGGGCTAATTGCATTGCAATAGACAAAATATGCTATAATATTGCACTGCTGGTCTTATTTAGAAATGTAACATTATAAAACGATGTTTTTGGGGTGTTTTGTGTGCCCTAATTGTGTGCCTCTACAGTTGCGTTTGTTGATCATCCTAAACCGTCAATATTCTCAGTTATCTCATGTTAAAGCTCACCTGGTCGGCATCTCTTTGATCTGTGAAACATGAAAGGGTTTACCTGTGCGCCGAACGCTGATTGTACTTTGCATATCCTACCTTTACCTGATCAAACTTTGGTTAAATCAGTTAAATCCGAGGGATTATGGTGAATCATGGCACTTTTAGCAATTTCTGGATTACTGAATAATTTAGCCTACATCTAGATAAGCTTGTACATTTATCTCCGTTGTGACCTCAGGGATGAATTTACCTACACTGTCAGCTTGCTGGAGTAGTTTATGGACGTTACCTGAGGTTGTAAATAGGCAGGTTCAATCTGTAAGCAAGCCCTGTTGTTCGCTATTATGCAAGAATATGTAACACCTAAAGATCGGGGCTAGTCAACTTCGGAATAGGCTAGTCCCGTTGTTAAACAAATTAGCTTCACTCTGCATTAAGCAACCGTAATATTCATTAGGGTAGATTTGCCCTAATAATTTTGCTCCACATTACTTAAAATCTGGCAAAACTGCCAAAACGTGTCAATGGATGCTCGATATAGTGATTATAGGCATAGATGTGAGACCTGAAATAATTATAAGCAGAAAATGGTAGCAATGACTCTGTTGTTCATGGTTTTCAAGCGCAACTTTGGTGCCAAAAGACCAAATATTTATAACAGGCGTCAAATAGACCATTTTTTACAAATGACTGAATTCCTCAAAGCCAATTGTAGTGCTGAAAACCAGCAGGCTTAGTTACTAAAATGGAAATATTCTGCATTATTGTCTACTGCACGCCTCTCTCACCCCCCCCCCCCCAGTACGTAATGCAAACAGCTCAGCTAGTGTTGCCAGCCAAACGCCGCCTTTGTTATTCGTTAATTTGCTGAAATGGCTTCATGGAATGCGTCTCTGGTGACATGGTCTAAGGCATTGTTTGACTTGGCTTCATTCTGTGATGGTGCTTTGGGTAGTCCCAGCTGTGATCATAACTATCATATCATTGTAATTGTTGATTGAAAACCTGGTCATCCAAAGAGGAATCTTGTGTACCCAGACGCGTGTGGATGAAGGGGAATTCGTTAAAAATTTAAAATTAAAGGTCTTAGTTAAAGGACAGCAAGTCCAACTATTCATGACATCACAAACTAACATAATTTTCAACAACCAAAACATTCCACGTGTTTGCAAAAGAAACAATTGGAGTACATTGTGAGATATTCAGTGTGTTTTACAAAAACTCGGCAAGTTTTAAGATATAATTTCAAATTTTAAGTTTACGGCTGCGCTCACGCATGAACTGTCAAACGCGTGTAGTTCGTCACAAACTAACAAATCTGAACTGTGAGGTTCAGCGCCTGTTTTTTGTGCAATGCATTTCCGAAATACAGGTGCTAGTGGGGGAGAATTCGAAATTGCGATCAATTGTGTGGTAATTTTTCACGTGAGTCATTTTTGAAGAATTAATATGCTTCCTTTTAGTATTTCGGAGAGCAGATTGTTTTGATCTACAGTTTAAGATTGGGCCCAATTTTGTTTTAGATATCTAAACAAATCACCTGTGGTAATCTAAACTTTTAAGACAGTCACAATAGACGCATAAAGGATAGGTCAAGGCTATAGAAAAGATTATACACATTTTATATTTAGTGAATTACATATCCACCTCAGGCATCAAACAAGGCTTGAATAGAGTCCTCAACTGTTCCATGAGTACAGTTAATAGTCGAACAGTCACCCCTGTGGGTATTAATTGCTGCTGAACTGCTAATAGACTTAATGATGCACTGCTGCTTCAATTCCATGGTGTGTAATCATATCTAGTTGTGCCTCTACCGTTTACAGGTGCTAAGTGTTTATGTAAATACTGTAATTATCCATTACCCAGGTTTTCCTTGAGTGCAAAGAACAGTAGGAATGTAAAATGAGATGTTGCAAGTTGTCTTCTGAACTTAATGGCATTCTTACGAGAATAGTTAAAGAAAGTAGCACAGAAACTCACATGTTTTGCATGGCTTTTTTGGCTTTGTCACTTATGTGCACATCATATTTAACACACAGGCTTGCACAATCGCATCACACTCCATTGATTAACATCACATTCAATGCACATGCTTGCACAATCGCATCACACTCCATTGATTAACATCACATTCAACAAACAGGCTTGCACAATCGCATCACACTCCATTGATTAACATCAGATTCAATGCACATGCTTGCACAATCGCATCACACTCCATTGATTAACATCACATTCAACACACGGGCTTGCACAATCACATCACACTCCATTGATTAACATCACATTCAACACACAGGCTTGCACAATCACATCATACTCCATTGATTAACATCACATTGAACACACAGGTTTGCACAATCACATCACACTCCATTGATTAACATCACATTCAACACACAGGCTTGCACAATCACATCACACTCCATTGATTAACATCACATTCAACAAACAGGCTTGCACAATCACATCATACTCCATTGATTAACATCACATTGAACACACAGGTTTGCACAATCACATCACACTCCATTGATTAACATCACATTCAACACACAGGCTTGCACAATCACATCACACTCAACAAACAGGCTTGCACAATTGCATCACAGTATTTAAATCAGTTCAACAAACAGGCTTGCACAATCACATCACACTCCATTGATTAACATCACATTCAACACACAGGCTTGCACAATCACATCACACTTTTGATTAACATCACACTCAACAAACAGGCTTGCACAATTGCATCACAGTATTTAAATCAGTTCAACACACAGGCTTGCACAATCACATCACACTCCATTGATTAACATCACATTCAACACACAGGCTTGCACAATCACATCACACTCCATTGATTAACATCACATTGAACACACAGGCTTGCACAATCACATCACACTCCATTGATTAACATCACATTCAACACACAGGCTTGCACAATCACATCACACTTTTGATTAACATCGCACTCAACAAACAGGCTTGCACAATCACATCACACTCCATTGATTAACATCACATTCAACACATATTTTTGCACAATCACGTCACACTGTTGTGATTAACATCACACTCAACAAACAGGCTCGCACAATCACATCACACTCCATTGATTAACATCACATTCAACACACGGGCTTGAAACAATGACATCACACACTTTTGATCTTTCTCTGTGTTTTGTGGAGTTATTGTCGTGTGGCTGATCAGGTGTTCTACACATTTGACATCGTTAACATTTCTCACAAAAGTGCACATGCTCATTTGATAAATGCTGGATTAATGCTGTTTAGTATTTGCACATGTAATTAATCTCATCTTCTAAGTAACTCTTGTTGCTCTTCTCACTGCAACATCATGAACACTGCAACATCATGAACACTTTGCTTGGAGAATGTCTCTCGGGAAAAATTATGCCCGTCGTTCAAGCCGATTTTTTATGACCAGGATTTAAATTCCATTGTACCGTAAATTCTTTTGCAATCTCTGAATTTTTCTGATTGCTAAAACTTAGGGGGTTTCCGAGAACAGCCACTACAACAGCACTAATTTTAAAATGGCAAAGCTAAGTATGCTTGGTTTACAGGAGACTGCTATATTTACAATCTGCCATTTTCCTTTTGTTCTTGGAAAATCTATTTGTGCCCTTATTTTTTCCGCCATGTCTACGTTTTTATCATTGCTGCATGATTTTTAAAAAATTAGGATCTATTTATTGTCGTTTTGTACATACCCATGTAGATGTATACCAGGACAACAATAACAATAGTTATAACAACAGCGAGCCATGTAGATGAATACCAGGACAACAGTAACAATAGTAATAACAACAGTGAGCCATGTACATGTATACCAGGACAACAGTAACAATAGTAATAACAACAGTGAGCCGTGTAGATGTATACCAGGACAACAGTAACAATAGTAATAACAACAGTGAGCCGTGTAGATGTATACCAGGACAACAATAACAATAGTAATAACAACAGTGAGCCATGTACATGTATACCAGGACAACAGTAACAATAGTAATAACAACAGTGAGCCATGTAGATGTATACCAGGACAACAGTAACAATAGTAATAACAACAGTGAGCCATGTACATGTATACCAGGACAACAGTAACAATAGTAATAACAACAGTGAGCCATGTACATGTATACCAGGACAACAGTAACAATAGTAATAACAACAGTGAGCCGTGTAGATGTATACCAGGACAACAGTAACAATAGTAATAACAACAGTGAGCCATGTAGATGTATACCAGGACAACAATAACAATAGTAATAACAACAGTGAGCCATGTACATGTATACCAGGACAACAGTAACAATAGTAATAACAACAGTGAGCCATGTAGATGTATACCAGGACAACAGTAACAATAGTAATAACAACAGTGAGCCATGTACATGTATACCAGGACAACAGTAACAATAGTAATAACAACAGTGAGCCATGTACATGTATACCAGGACAACAGTAACAAAGTAAAAAACAAGATGTAGATGTATACCAGACAACAGTACAATAGTAATAACAACAGAGCATGTACATGCAACAATAATAATAATAACAAGCGAGCCATGTACATGTATACCAGGACAACAATAACAATAGTAATAACAACAGTGAGCCATGTAGATGTATACCAGGACAACAATAACAATAGTAATAACAACAGTGAGCCATGTAGATGTATACCAGGACAACAGTAACAATAGTAATAACAACAGCGAGCCATGTAGATGTATACCAGGACAACAGTAACAATAGTAATAACAACAGCGAGCCATGTACATGTATACCAGGACAACAGTAACAATAGTAATAACAACAGCGAGCCATGTACATGTATACCAGGACAACAGTAACAATAGTAATAACAACAGTGAGCCATGTACATGTATACCAGGACAACAATAATAATAGTAATAACATCAGCGAGCCATGTACATGTATACCAGGACAACAATAACAATAGTAATAACAACAGTGAGCCATGTACATGTATACTAGGACAACAATAACAATAGTAATAACAACAGCGACCCATGTACATGTATACTAGGACAACAATAACAATAGTAATAACAACAGTGAGCCATGTACATGTATACCAGGACAACAATAACAATAGTAATAACAACAGTGACCCATGTAGATGTATACCAGGACAACAATAACAATAGTAATAACAACAGCGAGCCATGTAGATGTATACCAGGACAACAGTAACAATAGTAATAACAACAGCGAGCCATGTACATGTATACCAGGACAACAGTAACAATAGTAATAACAATAGCGAGCCTTGTACATGTATACCAGGACAACAGTAACAATACTAATAACAACAGCGAGCCATGTACATGTATACCAGGACAACAGTAACAATAGTAATAACAACAGTGAGCCATGTAGATGTATACCAGGACAACAGTAACAATAGTAATAACAACAGTGAGCCATGTACATGTATACTAGGACAACAATAACAATAGTAATAACAACAGCGACCCATGTACATGTATACTAGGACAACAATGACAATAGTAATAACAACAGTGAGCCATGCACATGCATACCAGGACAACAATAATAATAGTAATAACATCAGCGACCTGTGTACATGTATACCAGGACAACAATGACAATAGTAATAACAACAGTGACCCATATACATGTATACCAGGACAACAATAACAATAGTAATAACAACAGCGACCCATATACATGTATACCAGGACAACAATAACAATAGTAATAACAACAGTGAGCCATGTACATGTATACCAGGACAACAATAACAATAGTAATAACAACAGTGAGCCATGTACATGTATACCAGGACAACAATAACAATAGTAATAACAACAGTGAGCCATGTACATGTATACCAGGGACAACAATAACAATAGTAATAACAACAGCAACAAAACACTTTTTTGTTGTTCGAAGATTTATAAGACAAAACTATTGCAGACTGGCCAGTGGTCAATGACTAATTCAAAGGAATTGCACTGCACAGTATTAGCCATCAGTACTGTGATTTACACTGTGATTAATTAGTTCGCTGGTGTAGGATATTTATAGTTAGTCATTAATTAGTCTTAACACATTTTTCTAGCTTAGTTAGATTACTAACCATCTCTGATTTCTGTAAATTGCCACCAGGCGGTTTCATTTTCTTCAGCTGCCATTAAACATACAAGCAGAAGAAATTTAATTAGCCTAATTTTACGGTGGAATATTAATTCAGCATAAAATATTAGAGCTGCTTTGCATAATTTGCGGATTTTGTGTTCAATTTCACAAAATTAATGTGATGGCTAATTAATGTTGCTTTGCTGTTGCTTTGATAATGTTGCGTAGACGTGGCGTAGAACATGGCAATTTCTTACTAGTGCTGTATCAAATTGACACATTTTTTTAAAGGAAAGAACAAATCACTCGGTATGTTGAGTTTATAACTGTTATCACTTAAACTGTTTGTAGTGTGCTAAAGGAAAGAACAAATCACTCGGTATATTGGGTTTATAACTGTTATCACTTACACTTGGAAAAATATAACAAAGAAATTTGCAAAGAACTGTCTCTGAATAGAAATTTTCAGGTGCGGTGGTTTCCTCCATTCACTTGAAAATCATGACGTAATTGGGAGACTTCGTAACTTTTCGTAAGCGCATCGTGACTTTCCGTAAACGCGCCCTGCTTAAACTAATTCAAACTTCTGCAGCTTACCTAATGTTCACGCAAGAATATTACAACATTAGCTATGTAATGCTTTTGTAAATACTTATACTTTGGATTGACAGTGCGCTACTTTTCTGCAAGGCGAATGACGTCATTGGAGGAAGAATGGGCATTGAAAATGGGAGCGCTCAAGCATAGAGTGATCGCGACTTTATTAAAGTGATTTTACTAGTTACACGAAGCGATTATTGCAGTTTTATTACTAAATTCTCCTAACATTTTTCGCTAACACTGATATAAGTCTAACCTCCTAAAAAGGTTGACCTTTCCTTTAAACTATTTTCAAAGAATCACTGATAACTTGCAGTGTAAACAGCTTGTGGTTCCCAGAACCTGTGACCCTGCAAATTCTTGTGAAATCAAGTGCCGCACTTAAACACCAGCAGCTCAGAAGTCAGTGTGATTCTAGTCAATATGCACGTTGTAAACATTGTAACTCTAGACTCACTGTGGCTTGTAAACATTAATGTCCCATGAATCAAGTCTTGACAGCCAGTAGCAGTTCTAGAGTCAGTAAACACATGAGAGAATGTTGGTCCAACAAGGAAAACTGAATTATACGTAGACAAACGTACAATTAGTAGCTGTTAACATGTATTGTAGAAACATTTGTGGTAGAACATTTTTGATAAATTAAATGAAATACTTCTGCCCGAAAACTTTAATATAGCTGTCTTAGGAAATAATGATCTGTTGAAGTTGTTATTATTCGGTAAAGATGAATTTAACTATGTTACTAACTGTAAAATATTCCAATGTATACATGACTTTATATTATGTACTAAACGCTCCCAGTAGTTTCTATCTGATATAAAATGCATCATTCTTAAATAATCGTACATTAATATTTACTAACCGTCATTTTTTACTAATGTCTAATGTATCACTGTAGTAAAACTTTAGTATACTAAAGTATACTAAAAACTAAGTATAGTCTATTCTTACTGTAAATGTTCTTGTAAATAGTGTATAAAGTCTGTTGTGGTGCGGATCTTAAATCATGTTGTTCAAACGGTCTGATCCAATCCTAAATAAATTATGTTTAAACTAAACATTCGTGGCGGCATTAAATGTTGAGAGTGGAAAGAAATGCGTTTTCGGAATTGAAAAAGCTTGTATTTGATCACAGAACCAAGTCTCAAATTGATCATTAACATATCCTGATCATAGTTCTTATCTGGGACATATTAACCAATAGGCTAACTAAGCTATACCCTAGGGTGTCAAAGTTTGAGGGTGTCATATTTTAGAAAAAAAATTTATTCTCGGAAAATATGTATACTTTCATATTCATGTAAAAGGCACATATTCACATATTATAACACGCCACAGGCAGTTACTGAGTACAGCTTTTATATAAGTGCCACATAACGAACAGGTGTAAAGTAATACACAACAAGCAGTTGCACAGCCTGCTTGAATATAAGCGCTACGCAAATACATGTAATTAGTAATGACAGCGTATGAACTAAGTTAATAGCATTTCTAATACACCACAAGTAATTGTTTAATCCATTCATTACATAAACAACCAACAATAAGTGATGTGCAGGACAGAACTATCAGCGTAGGGCGTCGAAAAGTGTCGATACGCCCCTTGTTCTTATTGACCAATCAGATTAATGTCCTTGCAATTAAAATTGTTAAGCCGGTCGCTAAATTAATTACAAAAATAACTAATCCGGATTAATTAGAAGTCGACTGACACCAAATCCTGTGCTGTGGAGTTTTAATATCCTAGTAGTGGCCGTGCAAAACTGGTGTTGACAGAGATTTCAGTACCTCAGAAGACGTTGAACAAGTGTAATAATGAACAACTGCTTAGGCTAGAACAACCAATGATAGCGCAATAACTACAATGTTGACAGATGCTGAAGTACTGCTTAGCAACAGAACAAATGGAACTATACAGTAGTTGTAGGAATGCAGGAAGCTTCGTTTGTGCATCAGTGTGCAAAATTGACTACAACTTACTGATGCAGAAATTAATATCTTCTTTCATAATTATTTTTGCTACAGCTTGTGCTGTTAGAATTACAATGAGAATTTCCACAGAAAGCATGCCGCTGGACAGCACCACAAATTTTGAGAAACAAAAACAGAAATGCATTAAATGATCTCTCTCTCTCTCTCTCTCTCTCTCTCTCTCTCTCTCTCTCTCTCTCTCTCTCTCTCTCTCTCTCTCTCTCTCTCTCTCTCTCTCTCTCTCTCTCTCTCTCTCGCTCTCTCTCTCTCTCTCTCTCTCTCTCTCTCTCTCTCTCTCTCTCTCTCGCTCTCTCTCGCTCTCGCTCTCTCTCTCTCGCTCTCTCTCTCTCTCTGCTTTGATGGAACTTTCATTTTTCAGCTTTCATTGAGAAGCTCTTTGCTGAAACCCTAGAGCAAATTCTATGCTAGTACATCAAAAATGACCAAATAAAAGTAATACTAACTAAAGTTGATATCAGAAAAATCACTGAACAAATACAATGTTGACAGAGACTCTCGTTAGTCAAGAATCACTGAACAAATGAAACGCAAAGAAATTTTTGTAGTTCATCAGTAATTACTATAGAAACACGTTGGCTTATCTATAAACTTAACCTTTTTCGTGGTGAAATAAGAGGGAGTAACGAAGTGAAAGTGATGTTGAAAAGGTTAGCCTTCTCTTCTTAAGGCTCTTCGTACCATTGTCCAAGCATTTCATGGCCATTAGATGCATTGCTGACATTGAACAGACAGAATTCTAAAATAAAAGTAGTCTCTTGCAGACATTGAGTAAGGCAGAATTCTAAAATAAAAGTAGTCTCTTGCAGACATTGAGTAAGGCAGAATTCTAAAATAAAAGAAGTTTGTTCCAGACATTAAGCAGACAGAATTCTAAAATAAAAGAAGTCTCTTGCAGACATTGATCAGACAAAATTCTAAAGTAAAAGAAGTCTATTGCAGACATTGAGTAAGACAGTATTGTAAAATAAAAACAGTTTATTGCAGACATTGAGCAGACAGAATTCTAAAATTAAAGAAGTCTATTGCAGACATTGAGCAGACAGAATTCTAAAAACAAAGAAGTTTATTGCAGACATTGAGCAGACAGAATTCTAAAATTAAAGAAGTCTATTGCAGACACTGAGCAGACATAATTCTAAAAACAAAGAAGTTTATTGCAGACATTGAGCAGACAGAATTCTAAAATTAAAGAAGTCTATTGCAGACACTGAGCAGACATAATTCTAAAAACAAAGAAGTTTATTGCAGACATTGAGCAGACAGAATTCTAAAATTAAAGAAGTCTATTGCAGACACCGAGCAGACATAATTCTAAAAACAAAGAAGTTTATTGCAGACATTGAGCAGACAGAATTCCAAAATTAAAGAAGTCTATTGCAGACACCGAGCAGACATAATTCTAAAAACAAAGAAGTTTATTGCAGACATTGAGCAGACAGAATTCTAAAAACAAAGAAGTTTATTGAAGACATTGAGCAGACAGAATTCTAAAATTAAAGAAGTCTATTGCAGACACTGAGCAGACATAATTCTAAAAACAAAGAAGTTTATTGCAGACATTGAGCAGACAGAATTCTAAAATTAAAGAAGTCTATTGCAGACACTGAGCAGACATAATTCTAAAAACGAAGAAGTTTATTGCAGACATTGAGCAGACAGAATTCTAAAATTAAAGAAGTCTATTGCAGACACTGAGCAGACATAATTCTAAAAACAAAGAAGTTTATTGCAGACATTGAGCAGACAGAATTCTAAAATTAAAGAAGTCTATTGCAGACACTGAGCAGACATAATTCTAAAAACAAAGAAGTTTATTGCAGACATTGAGCAGACAGAATTCTAAAAACAAAGAAGTTTATTGCAGACATTGAGCAGACAGAATTCTAAAAACAAAGAAGTTTATTGCAGACATTGAGCAGACAGAATTCTAAAAACAAAGAAGTTTATTGCAGACATCGAGCAGACAGAATTCTAAAATTAAAGAAGTCTATTGCAGACATCGAGCAGACAGAATTCTAAAATTAAAGAAGTTTGCTATGATGACAAGTCAAAACAGTAGTTGTTCCAGCAATCACTATGTCTCTAATGCTCCGTGCCACTTCACTTCCTGTTTAAAACGTTTCCTGTAGTTCAGTACCACTTTCCTCTGATGAGTCGCTAAGCATCAGAGATCTCTAAACAACAGAACATCCCTTTAAATGTTTTCAGGAGATGACAGCCTCCGCTAGACTCAAAATTTATCACATGTTGATATAAATACATGAAGCCAGGTGTTCTGCACTCGAAATGAAATGTTCTTTCTCGTAGTTTTACCTATTTTCTGTTGTATCTTCTATACAAGCAAGGCAATCATTTCTTAGCTTGCTTGTTTCAACGTCATTGTTTTATTTTATCATACATTAACTTTCTTCTGTTACTGTAGTAATAATAATCTTTGTCAAACTGAGCTTTGACATGTTGACAAACAAACATTTGCTGAGTAAACAAGTAAACACCTACGAGATCATTCCTAGCCCATTATTTAGCTTAACAGTTTATCATTCTTCCAGCATATAAGCAGTCTTCTAAAAGCGTCCTGTTAATTAACCATATCCTTTACATTCAGCTTCCCAAACCTGTAATTGACACTAACATCTTACTCACTTCAGAATAAAGTTTACTTGGCTTCGTGAAACTCCCGAGTTTTTTTCCCCGTATTTAAATGTCTGTTTGTTGCTGATGCAGAATTTTCAGCTTTTCTCTGTTTGATGTAGCCGCCTCCGCGCACGTGTACTGGTCGTTTGCATCATGTCTTTTCTCACGTCGCCACATATATGCTGGTTTGTGAAGCCATTAGAGATGTGTGAAGCCAAGTAGAATGTGATTTACATTGTAGAATTCTAAATATGTAGAGCCTGACTGAGTTGTAGATATACATTCTGGCTGACATATACTATACATCACGTACTGTATGTTGTACATTGTGTATGCTGTACATCACATACTGTTTTGTGCACTGTGTACTGTACATCACATACTGTATGTTGTACACTGTGTACTGTACGTTCCATACTGAGTACTATACATCACGTACTGTATATTGTACACTGTGTACTGTACGTTGCACACTGTGTGCTGTACACTAAATACTGTAGGTTGTGCACTCTGTAGTGTACATCACATACTGTATGTTGTGCACTGTGTACTGTACGTTGCACACTGTGTACTGTACACCACATACTGTATGTTGTGCACTGTGTACTGTACGTTGCATACTGTGTACTATACACCACATACTGTCTGTTCTGCAATGTGTACTGTACACCACATACTGTATGTTGTGCAATGTGTACTGTACATCACATACTGTACGTTGTACACTGTGTACTGTACATCACTTACTGTTTATTATAATTGACATTAATTATTTTTACATATTTAAGCAGAGATTGCTGTCATTTCTTTTCATAAATAACGGCATGATTATTATTAATTTCAAATTTTAAATTATGCATTTTAGTGAATTTGTAATATTAAAAATTTATACAAAACTAGAATTAACGCAGTGGTTCCCAAACTTTCTCGGGCCGTTACCCAAATCGGGAAACCCGGTCGTGTCCATTACCCCACACCTAGTACTACTTCTCCAACTCAAAAAGTAAACACACGTATATGCCACAAGCAAGCAAAATTATTTATGTGATGGACCCCATGACACAGTGTTGCCTGCCGGAGGCAGTCTCTTCAAGAAGAAAACTACGTAAAATGCATTCCGAGCGAAGTTTTAAAAATTTTCAGAGGGGTGCCCGTTACCCCCCCAAAAAAACCATATTACCCCCGGGGGGTAATTTACCCCTACTTTGGGAACCACTGAATTAACGGAAAAACAATATAAGTAACGTAAATGAAACAATGGGACTGTAGGTTATGTAAAAATTTATACAAAACTAGAATTAGCGGGAAAACAATGTAAGTAACGTAAATGAAACAATGGGACCGTAGGTTATGTAAAAATTTATACAAAACTAGAATTAACGGAAAAACAATGTAAGTAACATAAATGAAACAATGGGACTGTAGGTTATGTAAAAATTTATACAAAACTAGAATTAACGGAAAAACAATATAAGTAACGTAAATGAAACAATGGGACTGTAGGTTATGTAAAAATTTATACAAAACTAGAATTAGCGGGAAAACAATGTAAGTAACGTAAATGAAACAATGGGACCGTAGGTTATGTAAAAATTTATACAAAACTAGAATTAACGGAAAAACAATGTAAGTAACATAAATGAAACAATGGGACCGTGGGTTATGTAAAAATTTATACAAAACTAGAATTAATGGAAAAACAATATAAGTAACGTAAATGAAACAATGGGACTGTAGGTTATGTAAAAATTTATGCAAAACTAGAATTAACGGAAAAACAATGTAAGTAACATAAATGAAACAATGGGACCGTGGGTTATGTAAAAATTTATACAAAACTAGAATTAATGGAAAAACAATGTAAGTAACATAAATGAAACAATGGGGAAATAGGTTATGTAAAAATTTGCACTGTATTTTATTGCATTTATTATCAGACTTTTTTAGTTGTGGCTGTTTTTAGATACTTTTTGTATATAGCCACAAGCATCGAACAGTAGTTCCCATGCAATGCTACATTGTGATTTTTACTGTATCAAAATTGTCATTGTTTAAGTCTTTTTCACTTTTAGCACGTTGAAACAGACATACATTTCACTTTACAAAATAAGATACCATAGTTTGTTTCATTTAGTTTTCTTTATTCTGCTTTACATACATTACGAATACTAAAGCATTTACCCTCAGCCCCGTGGCTGAGACCCTCAGCCTTGTAGCATTTACCCTCAGCCATTTTTGAGCGATTAATCACCTTTTTTGTCAAATTTCTACACCGGTTCTCTAGTTAGTTATCTCGCAGAATAACTTTTTATCTTCGTCGATACGATCACAATCTAATTTAACTGCCAATCTAATAAATTACTAATGAGATTAATAATTAGATTATCTAATTAATGTACTAATAAGATATTGTCTTACATGATAGCTCAGCCTCACCTGTGAAAGACTCTACGTTGAATGAATCATTTCACACACAGTTCTCGTTGATTATGAAACTAATAACAGTTGACAGTAATAATACCCATCATCTACACACAGCCAGTAAAACTCATCAAGTTTTTAATAAACTGCCTCACGTGGGCCTTGTCAATCATATAACACTGCAGAATATTTCCATTGTATCATCACCGACGTGCCGTATCATTCTCACTGATTAGGACATTTTAATAACAACTGGCTTCTGGCTGGTGGATAACAGTCGAGAGTTCTCTACACGCGAAGCCGAGGAAGCCAAGTTCTAACTGTGATTGATGATCAAACCGCCTGCTGAGTTACACTGTTTCCCAATTGTTCAGCCTGAGAATAAATGTAAGCTCTTAGAGTAGTGCCACTAAATCTAATTACAGCAGTTATTTGTGCTCAATCAGCCTAATCTCTGACTGGCTTCACTTCAGACTGGTGAGACTTGGCTTCCCACAGTGTTGCATGCATAATTACTATAAGCGTGTGGGGTTAATCAGGTCACTGGCCAATGTTGGATATGTAATGAGCAAAGGCTGACCTATTCGTTGTTTTCAATCAGCTGGGGTATTTAAAATTGAGCATTGTTTACTTTCAGTGTAATGGCACATTGTCTGTAAAAAGCTAGTGTACAGCAATGAAGTAACAATAGTAAACACCGCATTGTTTACTGTCAATGATGTAACAATGCTCAACACCGCATTGTTTACTGTCAGTGAAATGGCACATTGTCTGTAAAAAGCTAGTGTACAGCAATGAAGTAACAATAGTAAACACCGCATTGTTTACTGTCAATGATGTAACAATGCTCAACACCGCATTGTTTACTGTCAGTGAAATGGCACATTGTCTCTAAAAGTCCGCTGCATGATAATGGTGAACAGGCTACACAAGTTTGCTGTACTTTTGAGTGGTTAATTGATTAATGATTTTTCCACTATCGTGGCTCCTTATTTGTGCCTTTTTGTAAATCATTTTGTACTGTAGTGAAAAACATTTGAATTTCATTAGTATAAATAGACAAACGCATAATACAACTAGAATCGTATGTTTCCTACATCAATTTCTGGTAGGAGCTGCTGTAGAAAGTTGTATTTGCCGTCTGTAAGTGTGACCTTGAAATATCAGACAAGGTGAAATGTGCATTAAGTTACAGTGTATTAAGAATTTGTGAAATAGACTTTTACCCACAGAAATGTGACCTTGACTTTTGCCCACACAAATATGACTTTTACCCAGAGAAATGTGACCTTGACTTTTACCCAGAGAAGTGTGACCTTCACTTTAACCCAGTGACATATGACCTTGGCTGACTTTTGCTCGCAGAAATGTGACCTTGGGGTTTTACCCAGATAAATTTTATCTTAACTGTTCCCCACCGAAATGTGACCTTGACTTTTACCCAGAGAAATGTGACCTTACCAATAGGAAGCTGGACTACACCTTTCTTTGCACTTTCAGTTTTGAGAAGTGACCTTGACCTCTTACAAGATCATTCTTGTACTACTGAATTTGAGGGCTAGAACATACATATTTTGTAAATAAAATTTCAGTGATGCAGATTGTAGCAGCTGAGCTAAATGTGTGTGCTACCACACATACACGCGCACACGTACTCACATGAACTGTGTGACAGTATTACAGTGAGCAACATATAACTGAGCTTGCAACTCATAATGTACTATGGATTATTGTTACAGTGAGCAATGTAAAACTGAATTTGGAGCTGACGGATGATGGTAGAAATAGGCACGGATCACTTCAGGTTGTCTTGGACGGAATGGTCGTAGATATGAGTAAATTTCCAGCCCGGTCAACCAGTCTAGCATCAAATCAGACACCAGAAACAGGTGTGTATTTGCTTCAAGAGAAAACTGAAACAGGGTTTTGTTATTAAGAAGTGGGAAGGAGTGTACAATAGTGCCTGTGATTGATGATGATCGTGAAAAGGTCAAAGGTTAAATGTAGCAGACAACACATTTGTGTACACTTGACAATGCCTCGCAGCCCAGGCTATTGTAATAGTAACAGTTTTAACAGTTACCTAGAACCTTACCTAGTTCATTTTTTCTTGTTTTCTAACAAGATCCTACTAGTAAATCACTCTATGCACAGACTAATGCATAATTAAGTAAAGTCCATGTAAAACGCCTAAAGTTACTGAATTGATGTGGCGGATAGCTTTGTGTTACCCACACATTATATGACGGTTGTAATTAAGACGTGTTGCTGTGGTACACTTAACCTTTGACCTACAGCAAGTTCACATGCGCATTACGAAAGTGTGAAAAGGCTTATTCCTCACACAATTTAAATATTCTAACCCCGACCCTAACCCCAATGTTGACTCTACCCTCAATCCGCTCCATTAATTAATTACCTGTGTGGAGGGAATTGCAAACTTTAGTCGAAAACTGTAAGATGTTTTGTCTTCGCTATTTTTAAAATGCGTATGTAGCGAAAGTTTGTGTTTTCTTGAAGTGCATTGCATGTCCTTGCTTTTTTCTCCAATAGATTGGATCTAATTACAAATTAGCAATCTGTTGTAATAGAAATGCGTTTAGCATTGACTAGTTTTCTTCAACCGACTAGTTCCAGGTACTGACATGAACGGGACCTTGCCGAGTGATTCTGGAGCTTCGGGTTCTCAAGCCCGCCCACGTACACAGTCAGCGCCTCAAATCAAGCCAAGTGATGCTACGCCGCCTTCGTCGGAGACACAGGTGCCCCGAACGAGAAGACCGGCTCCGGCTCCACCGCCTCCACGACCGGCTAATCCGCCATCCGTCTCCAGTAGCTCTTCTACAGTCACTTCTACAGGTATGTTGCAAATGCGTTTCCATGACAACTGTTGCCTTGGTAACTTACTGTAGTTTGGTAAACACAGACGAGATGCTAAATGTTCTGTTACTACAAGTTTTTCTAGTACGTTTGTACGTTTATAGCACCGACGCCTTCAACTTCGTCTGCACAAGTGGCAACGACGACGGCTCCATCAAATCCAGTTTTACCGAACATGCCAGCACAGCCTAACGGTCCACAACCATCGGCATCCGTAGATGAACATTTGCCTCCCGGGTAAGTGAACAGGTAGTCATAGAGCAGAGAAGAGTGAGCATCTCGAAGCTGTTTTTTAAAGTTTTTTTACAAACAACGTAAGAAAAATGACCGCAGAAGAAATTACACTCCAAAAATGGAGAAAAAAATCTGTCGTCCATTCTCAGTGTCGTCCATTCTCGCTGTCGTCCATTCTCGCTGTCGTCCATTCTCGCTGTCGTCCATTCTCACTGTCGTCCATTCTCGCTGTTGTTCATTCTCGCTGTCGTCCATTCTTGCTTTGCTATCGTCCATTCTCGCTGTCGTCCATTCTCGCTGTCGTCCATTCTCGCAGTTGTCCATTCTCGCTGTCGTTCATTCTCGCTGTCGTCCATTCTCGCTGTCGTCCATTCTCGCTGTCGTCCATTCTCTTCCATTCTCGCTGTCGTCCATTCTCGCTGTCGTCCATTCTCGCTTTCTCGCTGTCGTCCATTCTCGCTGTCGTTCATTCTCGCTGTCGTCCATTCTCGTTGTCGTCCATTCTCGGTGTCGTCCATTCTCGCAGTCGTCCATTCTCGCTGTCGTTCATTCTCGCTGCCATCCATTCTCGCTGTCGTCCATTCTCGTTGTCGTCCATTCTCGGTGTCGTCCATTCTCGGTGTCGTCCAGTCTCGCTGTCGTCCAGTCTCGCTGTCGTCCATTCTCGCTGTCGTTCATTCTCGCTGTCGTCCATTCTCGCTGTCGTCCATTCTCTTCCATTCTCGCTGTCGTTCATTCTCGCTGTCGTCCATTCTCGCTGTCGTCCATTCTCGCTTTCTCGCTGTCGTCCATTCTCGCTTTCTCGCTGTCGTCCATTCTCGCTGTCGTCCATTCTCGCTGTCGTCCATTCTCGCAGTCGTCCAGTCTCGCTGTCGTCCATTCTCGCTGTCGTCCATTCTCGCTGTCGTCCAGTCTCGCTGTCGTCCATTCTCGCTGTCGTCCATTCTCGCTGTCGTCCAGTCTCGCTGTCGTCCATTCTCGCTGTCGTCCAGTCTCGCTGCCGTCCATTCTCGGTGTCGTCCATTCTCGCAGTCGTCCATTCTCGCTGTCGTCCATTCTCGGTGTCGTCCATTCTTGCTGTTAAATTTAGTGTTAAATTACTATCGTAATCAATTACCCATGTAATTGTCATTCAAGTCTATAGTATAGCTGGCATCGTGCCCAACTTGCCATGTAATTAGCTGAATCAGGCTTCTTTCATAGATCTATATATATATAGTAATTTATCTGTGCCAAAGGCTTAGCTAGCCAGCAGTCACATGGGTCTGACAATAACTACGTTGTTCCTTTGTTCATTATCAAGGATGATCATGGACACAGTATAATAGGTATGTATAGTCTTTCTGTGGTAGTTTTAACGTATACATTTAATGTAATCGTGTTGTAATTTAGTAATATTGTAATTTCTTTTCTCTTTACTGAAACATGAGTTTTATAATAGACTAGTTAACCTTTATTACTAAACATCTACTAATTACTTTTGTTTCATCATCATTGTAAAAATGTAATATTCATCAGTTATTATGCACATATTTTAATTACTTGTTCATGTTTTCGACACAAAAGTAAAATTACACATTTAGAAAATTGCTACAAATTAAACTCAGTTCAATATTTGTTGCATCGAAAATGCAGAAGTTATTGAATTCAGGGCATTCAGTTGCACAAGTTTTACTCTCCCGCCTACTTTTACATAAAGTTAAAAATCATTCATCATAATAAAATTTAGTATTTTCAACATGATGCTAAAATCTATTTCGGCTTGATTTTATTTTTCTTGTGGTAAAATTTAGCATTTTTGATATCTTCCTGTTTTGTACTTCTCATTACTTGGTAAAAATTTGATAATTTGATTTCAATTTTGTTCACTATTTTCTTACCTAACACTTTCACATTTGTCCTGTCCTTTCAGATGGGAGGTTCGCTATGACAAGTACAATAGGAAATATTATGTTGATCACAATACAAGAAGCACAACCTGGGAGAGACCACAGCCGTTACCACCAGGGTGAGTACATGCGTGTCCGTATTTTGTCTGTATTGGCTACTGTTTTCCTTTAGCATTGTTTACACTGAAGCGTTTGTTATTTACAATAAGTTGTTTACGTTCTGCTGACTGTTGTTTACAGGTGGGAGACGAGAAGAGACGATCGAGGTCGTATATATTACGTCGATCACAACTCGAGGTCGACAACGTGGCAGCGACCAACCATAGACATGTTACAGAATTATCAACAATGGCAGTCGGATCGAACGAGATCCCAAGCCCAGCAACGGCAGCAGATAGAGCGTCGATATCTTTATCCACAGGTTTGAGGCTTAATGTTTGTTTCATCGTTTAGTAAAAAGTAGGACTGACATCACGGGTTATACGGGTTTACCTAGGGTGGATCCATGACTACTCCTGCATATTCGTGCCACCTAGAATGTAGCTAAATGTGTGGTATGGAATTGGGTTTTCTCTAGGGTGGATCCATGACTACTCCTGCATATCCGCACCACCTAGAATGTAGCTAACTGTACGGTATGGAATTGGGTTTACTTAGGGTGGATCCATGACTACTCCTGCATATCCGCACCACCTAGAATGTAGCTAACTGTACGGTATGGAATTGGGTTTTCTCTAGGGTGGATCCATGACTACTCCTGCATATCCGTGCCACCTAGAATGTGGTTAAATGTACGGTATCGAACTGGGTTTACCTAGGGTGGATCCATGACTACTCCTGCGTTTCCACACCACCTAGAATGTAGCTAACTGTACGGTATGGAATTGGGTTTACCTAGGGTGGATCCATGACTACTCCTGCATATCCGTGCCACCTAGGGTGGATCCATGACTACTCCTGCATATCCGTGCCACCTAGGGTGGATCCATGACTACTCCTGCATATCCACACCACCTAGAATGTAGCTAAATGTATGGTATGGAATTGGGTTTACCTAGGGTGGATCCATGACTACTCCTGCATATCCACACCACCTAGAATGTAGCTAAATGTATGGTATGGAATTGGGTTTACCTAGAGTGGATCCATGACTACTCCTGCATATCCGTGCCACCTAGGGTGGATCCATGACTACTCCTGCATATCCACACCACCTAGAATGTGGCTAAATGTACGGTATGGAATTGGGTTTATCTAGGGTGGATCCATGACTACTCCTGCGTATCCATGCCACCTGCATAGACGACGCGTTATCTACTCAACTGGTAATCAACCTATTCTTATGTCATTACTATTATCGTGTACTGAGTGTTTGTTTATTAGTTTGAACAAAAGTGCCAGCTAAGATTATTACATTATTACAGAATCCATCGCAGCCGCAGGACGACGACGGGCTAGGACCACTTCCCGAGGGTTGGGGTATGATGCCTTTGCTTTTATACGCAGTAAATTACATAGTGAATTTTAACTGAAGTTCAGCGAAAGGCGAGTCAAGCGAAACGTGTTTGTACACGTAGTAATAATATTTGATTTTTCTTAATTTCAAATGCGTACGGCATGTGAACGACTGTTTATTTTGCATGTGAACAGGTTTTCCGTGTGAAACTGTTACATTTTAAAGTGAACAACTGCATAATTGAAGGTGATAATTATCACTTGTTGACTTTAATGCTGCTCATTATCAAGCACCTCCGTGGTGTGCACGTTTAGTTTCATGCACTCTCTTACTACTAATGCTATGTAAATGGATTGTGTCCACATGAAAATGACTGCACATATCGCCTCGTCTTATGCAAACATGATTTGTGTTTTAACAGAGAAACGGATAGAGGCTAATGGACGAGTCTATTTTGTCAATCACAAAAACCGAACGACTCAATGGGAGGATCCAAGAACACAAGGGTTAGTGATTGCGCAGGGTGCTTTTGATTTTTCGAGCCTAGATCTGCCCTCAAGTGCTGATGGTTTTTTGTTTTAATTATTAACGGATTCGAATCCTACTGACAGTTTTTATTAAAATTAAGCTGCTACGGTATGATGACAAACTATCAGGGCGTATCCAGGTTTTAAACAAAGGGGGTGCAAGCACATAAAAAAGCCTCCATGACGCATTTCAAACAGTTTTTAACATATTTATTTTACTTCTTAATTTTGTATTTAAAATCAAAAGACGGGGTAGATGCAGTTTTATAGGAAGTGCATAATTGTTATTTTGTATTTAAAATTAAAACACAATTAAAAGTTTTACAGTACGTTCTTAAATCTTAAAACATAATAGAAACTGGTGAGTTATTTAATTGTTTTAAATTTAAACGTAAAATGAAAACAAAATGAGTCATTGTGAAAAATGTAAGATGAAGGAACTACAACAGTCTCTCATCTAGGCTTCATTCCAGCAAAATAATCTGTAACTTTATTATAATCCACCTCAGTAGCCACTCTTTTTCAATGCAGAGCAAAGTTAACCCAGACAATCTATCTTCGTCTGTTGTAGAACGAACGTTGTCTGTGTCTTTGTCTGTTTCAGTTGATTAAAAATAAAGAGGATTTTGCTTTTATTGCGCGAGTGAACCGGTGAGTTTAAAAAAATTGTTGAAAAGTGCCACGGGGGGGGGGGGGGGGTTGCTCCCCAACTAGCTACGCCACTGCAAAAAACAATAAAACAACAAAAGATCAATTGAAGTTATGCACAAGCACAAATTACTGACACTCATTCACACTTTACCCAGTAAATCGTAACATAAACATGAAAGTTTAGCACTTTGATCGTAACATAATGGAAAGACATTCCTTTTCCAAGAATTTGCAAAGAAATTGAGATTTTCATCATTTCTTTTCAGTCCAAAGTTTATACTTTCGTATTACCTGCAAACTTACAGCATTAATTAACACCAGCGTTTTCTGTTTTTACAGAATCATACACGAAGAGCCCCTACCGAGTGGTTGGGAAATGAGATTCACTCCGGACAATGTTTGCTACTTTGTAGACCACAATAATCGTATAACCACATTCCAAGATCCCAGGCCGGGTGCTGCAAAGGGGTAGGTTGTTGTATGCCACTAATTCCTGCGTTATAGAGGATAGGCGTTAATGTACAGGATGTCCCATAAGTCACTATACACTTTTCATTCTAATTTGCTTTTTATATCTTTCTCCAGTTTCGCTAAGCATGAATGAAAAGGGGCGTTTGGCAGCTGGTTTTTTCACTTATTTTTTGATTGGGACCTATTTCCATGCAGATAGCAGTAACATAACGTAGAAAATCAGCCTGACACGAGGTCCCCCGAATTCAGAGCATAATATGGACCAACTCAGAGTATAGTATGGACCAATTCAGAGCATAATATGGACCAACTCAGAGCATAATATGGACCAATTCAGAGCATAATATGGACTAACTCAGAGTATAATATGGACCAATTCAGAGCATAATATGGACCAATTCAGAGTACAATATGGGCCAACTCAAAGCACAATATGGACTAACTCAGAGTATAGTATGGACCAACTCAAGGCACAATATGGACTAACTCAGAGTATAGTATGGACCAACTCAAAGCACAATATGGACTAACTCAGAGTATAGTATGGACCAACTCAAAGCACAATATGGACAAACTCGGAGTATAGTATGGACCAACTCAAAGCACAATATGGACTAACTCGGAGTATAGTATGGACCAATTCAGAGCATAATATGGACAAACTCAGAGTATAGTATGGACTAACTCAGAGTATAGTATGGACCAATTCAGAGCATAATATGGACCAATTCAGAGTATAGTATGGACCAATTCAGAGTATAATATGGACTAACTCAGTGTATAGTATGGACCAATTCAGAGCATAATATGGACCAATTCAGAGCATAATATGGACCAATTCAGAGTATAGTATGGACTAATTCAGAGCATAATATGGACCAATTCAGAGTATAGTATGGACCAATTCAGAGCATAATATGGACCAATTCAGAGTATAGTATGGACCAATTCAGAGTATAGTATGGACCAATTCAGAGCATAATATGGACTAACTCAGAGCATAATATGGACTAACTCAGAGTATAGTATGGACCAACTCAAAGCACAATATGGACTAACTCAGAGTATAGTATGGACCAACTCAAAGCACAATATGAACTAACTCGGAGTATAGTATGGACCAACTCAAAAGCACAATATGGACTAACTCAGAGTATAGTATGGACCAACTCAGAGCATAATATGGGCCAATTCAGAGTATAGTATGGACCAATTCAGAGTATAATATGGACCAACTCAGAGTATAATATGGACCAGTTCAGAGCCATAATGTGGACCAATTCAGAGCATAATATGGACCAATTCAGAGCATAGTATGGACCAACTCAGAGTATAGTATGGACCAATCCAAAGTATAATATGGACCAATTCAGAGCCATAATGTGCACCAATTCAGAGCATAATATGGACTAACTCAGAGTATAGTATTCACAAATCCAAAGTATAATATGGACCAATTCAGAGCATAATATGGACCAATTCAGAGCATAATATGGACCAATTCAGAGCATAATATGGACCAACTCAGAGTATAGTATGGACCAATTCAGAGCATAATATGGACCAATTCAGAGTACAATATGGGCCAACTCAAAGCACAATATGGACTAACTCAGAGTATAGTATGGACCAACTCAAAGCACAATATGGACTAACTCAGAGTATAGTATGGACCAACTCAAAGCACAATATGGACTAACTCAGAGTATAGTATGGGCCAACTCAAAGCACAATATGGACTAACTCAGAGTATACTATGGACCAACTCAAAGCACAATATGGACTAACTCAGAGTATAGTATGGACCAACTCAAAGCACAATATGGACAAACTCGGAGTATAGTATGGACCAACTCAAAGCACAATATGGACTAACTCAGAGTATAGTATGGACCAACTCAAAGCACAATATGGACTAACTCAGAATATAGTATGCACCAATTCAGAGCATAATATGGACTAGCTCAGAGTATAATATGGACCAGTTCAGAGCCATAATGTGGACCAATTCAGAGCATAATATGGACCAATTCAGAGCATAGTATGGACCAACTCAGAGTATAGTATGGACCAATCCAAAGTATAATATGGACCAATTCAGAGCCATAATGTGCACCAACTCAAAGCACAATATGGACTAACTTGGAGTATAGTATGGACCAACTCAAAGCACAATATGGACTAACTCGGAGTATAGTATGGACGAACTCAAAGCACAATATGGACTAACTCAGAGTATAGTATGGACCAACTCAAAGCACAATATGGACTAACTCAGAGCATAATATGCACTAACTCAGAGTATAATATGGACCAGTTCAGAGCCATAATATTCACCAATTCAGAGCACAATGTGGACCAATTCAGAGCATAATGTGGACCAATTCAGAGCATAATATGTACCAATTCAGAGCATAATGTGGACCAATTCAGAGCATCATGTGGACCAATTCAGAACATAATATGGACCAGTTCAGAGCCATAATATGCACCAATTCAGAGCCATAATATGCACCTATTCAGAGCATAATGTGGACCAATTCAGAGCCATAATATGTACCAATTCAGAACATTATGTGGGTCAAATCAGAGCCATAATATGTACCAATTCAGAACATAATGTGGGCCAAATCAGAGCCATAATATGTACCAATTCAGAACATAATGTAGGCCAATTCAGAGCCATAATGTGCACCAATCCAATTCAGAGCATAATATGGACCAATTCAGAGCATAATATGGACCAGTTCAGAGCCAT
>JAQGDQ010001935.1:7500-20351 GCA_030141605.1 Tubiluchus corallicola | reverse complement strand
TAAAGGGAAGCTAGTTTTCCCCTGTGTAAAGAGACAAAGAGTTACATCTCTTAACTTAGTGTGTACTAATTGTAGTTAAAGGGAAGTTAGTATTTCTTCATGTAAAGAGATAAAGCTATCTCTTAACTAAATGTGTACTTACTGTAGATAAAGGGAAGTTAGTGTTCCCCACGTAAAGAAGCAAAGCTATCTCTTAACTTAATGTGTACTAATTGCAGTTAAAGGGAAGTTAGTTTTTCCCTATGTAAAGAGGCAAAACTATCTCTTAGCTTAGTGTGTACTAACTGTAGTTAAAGGGAAGTTAGTTTTCCCCTGTGTAAAGAGACAAAGCTATCTCTTAACTTAATGTGTACTAACTGTAGTTAAAGGGAAGTTAGTTTTCCCGTGTGTAAAGAGACAAAGCTATCACTTAGCTTAATGTGTACTAATTGTAGTTAAAGGGAAGTTAGTTTTTCCCTATGTAAAGAGGCAAAACTATCACTTAGCTTAGTGTGTACTAACTGTAGTTAAAGGGAAGTTAGTTTTCCCCTGTGTAAAGAGACAAAGCTATCTCTTAACTTAATGTGTACTAATTGTAGTTAAAGGGAAGTTAGTTTTCCCGTGTGTAAAGAGACAAAGCTATCACTTAGCTTAATGTGTACTAATTGCAGTTAAAGGGAAGTTAGTTTTTCCCTATGTAAAGAGGCAAAACTATCTCTTAGCTTAGTGTGTACTAACTGTAGTTAAAGGGAAGTTAGTTTTCCCGTGTGTAAAGAGGCAAAGCTATCTCTTAGCTTAATGTGTACTAACTGTAGTTAAAGGGAAGTAAAGTTTCCCCACGTTTAGAGGCAAAGCTATCTCTAAACTAAATGTGTACTAACTGTAGTTAAAGGGAAGTTAGTTTTTCCCCACGTAAAGAAGCAAAGCTATCTCTTAACTTAATGTGTACTAATTGCAGTTAAAGGGAAGTTAGTTTTTCCCTATGTAGAGAGGCAAAACTATCTCTTTGCTTAGTGTGTACTAACTGTAGTTAAAGTGAAGTAAAGTTTCCCCACGTTTAGAGGCAAAGCTATCTCTAAACTTAATATGTACTAACTGTAGTTAAAGGGAAGTTAGTTTTCCCCTGTGTAAAGAAACAAAGCTATCACTTAGCTTAATGTGTACTAATTGTAGTTAAAGGGAAGTTAGTTTTTCCCTATGTAAAGAGACAAAGCTATCTCTTAACTTAATGTGTACTAATTGTAGTTAAAGGGAAGTTAGTTTTTTTCATGTAAAGAGGTAAAGCTATCTCTTAACTAAATGTGTACTTACTGTAGATAAAGGGAAGTTAGTGTTCCCCACGTAAAGAAGCAAAGCTATCTCTTAACTTAATGTGTACTAATTGCAGTTAAAGGGAAGTTAGTTTTTCCCTATGTAAAGAGGCAAAACTATCTCTTAGCTTAGTGTGTACACTCTGTAGTTAAAGGGAAGTTAGTGTTCCCGTGTGTAAAGAGACAAAGCTATCACTTAGCTTAATGTGTACTAATTGTAGTTAAAGGGAAGTTAGTTTTTCCCTATGTAAAGAGGCAAAACTATCACTTAGCTTAGTGTGTACTAACTGTAGTTAAAGGGAAGTTAGTTTTCCCCTGTGTAAAGAGACAAAGCTATCTCTTAACTTAATGTGTACTAATTGTAGTTAAAGGGAAGTTAGTTTTCCCGTGTGTAAAGAGACAAAGCTATCACTTAGCTTAATGTGTACTAATTGCAGTTAAAGGGAAGTTAGTTTTTCCCTATGTAAAGAGGCAAAACTATCTCTTAGCTTAGTGTGTACTAACTGTAGTTAAAGGGAAGTTTGGTTTCCCCACGTAAAGAGGCAAAGCTATCTCTTAACTTAATGTGTACTAGCTGTAGTTAAAGGGAAGTAAAGTTTCCCCACGTTTAGAGGCAAAGCTATCTCTAAACTTAATATGTACTAACTGTAGTTAAAGGGAAGTTAGTTTTTCCCCACGTAAAGAAGCAAAGCTATCTCTTAACTTAATGTGTACTAATTGCAGTTAAAGGGAAGTTAGTTTTTCCCTATGTAAAGAGGCAAAACTATCTCTTTGCTTAGTGTGTACTAACTGTAGTTAAAGGGAAGTTAGTTTTCCCCTGTGTAAAGAGACAAAGCTATCACTTAGCTTAATGTGTACACTCTGTTGTTAAAGGGAAGTAAAGTTTCCCCACGTTTAGAGGCAAAGCTATCTCTAAACTTAATATGTACTAACTGTAGTTAAAGGGAAGTTAGTTTTTCCCTATGTAAAGAGGCAAAACTATCTCTTAGCTTAGTGTGTACACTCTGTTGTTAAAGGGAAGTAAAGTTTCCCCACGTTTAGAGGCAAAGCTATCTCTAAACTTAATATGTACTAACTGTAGTTAAAGGGAAGGTAGTTTTTCCATACGTAAAGAGGCAAAGCCATCTCTTAGCTTAATGTGTACTAATTGTAGTTAAAGGGAAGTTAGTTTTTCCCTATGTAAAGAGACAAAGCTATCACTTAGCTTAGTGTGTACTAACTGTAGTTAAAGGGAAGTTAGTTTTCCCCTGTGTAAAGAGACAAAGCTATCTCTTAACTTAATGTGTACTAACTGTAGTTAAAGGGAAGTTAGTTTTCCCGTGTGTAAAGAGACAAAGCTATCTCTTAACTTAATGTGTACTAACTGTAGTTAAAGGGAAGTTAGTTTTCCCGTGTGTAAAGAGACAAAGCTATCACTTAGCTTAATGTGTACTAATTGCAGTTAAAGGGAAGTTAGTTTTTCCCTATGTAAAGAGGCAAAACTATCTCTTAGCTTAGTGTGTACTAACTGTAGTTAAAGGGAAGTTAGTTTTCCCCTGTGTAAAGAGACAAAGCTATCTCTTAACTTAATGTGTACTAATTGCAGTTAAAGGGAAGTTAGTTTTTCCCTATGTAAAGAGGCAAAACTATCTCTTAGCTTTGTGTGTACTAACTGTAGTTAAAGGGAAGTTTGGTTTCCCCACGTAAAGAGGCAAAGCTATCTCTTAACTTAATGTGTACTAGCTGTAGTTAAAGGGAAGTAAAGTTTCCCCACGTTTAGAGGCAAAGCTATCTCTAAACTTAATATGTACTAACTGTAGTTAAAGGGAAGGTAGTTTTTCCATACGTAAAGAGGCAAAGCCATCTCTTAGCTTAATGTGTACTAACTGTAGTTAAAGGGAAGTTAGTTTTCCCCTGTGTAAAGAGACAAAGCTATCACTTAGCTTAGTGTGTACTAATTGTAGTTAAAGGGAAGTTAGTTTTTCCCTATGTAAAGAGGCAAAACTATCACTTAGCTTAGTGTGTACTAACTGTAGTGAAAGGGAAGTTAGTTTTCCCCAAGTAAAGAGGCAAAGCTATCTCTTAACTTAATGTGTACTAACTGTAGTGAAAGGGAAGTTAGTTTTTCCCTATGTAAAGAGGCAAAACTATCACTTAGCTTAGTGTGTATTAACTGTAGTTAACGGGAAGTTAGTTTTCTCCTGTGTAAAGAGACAAAGCTATCTCTTAACTTAATGTGTACTAATTGCAGTTAAAGGTAAGTTAGTTTTTCCCTATGTAAAGAGGCAAAACTATCTCTTAGCTTAGTGTGTACACTCTGTTGTTAAAGGGAAGTAAAGTTTCCCCACGTTTAGAGGCAAAGCTATCTCTAAACTTAATATGTACTAACTGTAGTTAAAGGGAAGGTAGTTTTTCCATACGTAAAGAGGCAAAGCCATCTCTTAGCTTAATGTGTACTAACTGTAGTTAAAGGGAAGTTAGTTTTCCCCTGTGTAAAGAGACAAAGCTATCACTTAGCTTAATGTGTACTAATTGTAGTTAAAGGGAAGTTAGTTTTTCCCTATGTAAAGAGGCAAAACTATCACTTAGCTTAGTGTGTACTAACTGTAGTTAAAGGGAAGTTAGTTTTCCCCTGTGTAAAAGACAAAGCTATCTCTTAACTTAATGTGTACTAATTGTAGTTAAAGGGAAGTTAGTTTTTCTTCATGTAAAGAGGCAAAGCTATCTCTTAGCTAAATGTGTACTTACTGTAGATAAAGGGAAGTTAGTTTTCCCCACGTAAAGAAGCAAAGCTATCTCTTAACTTAATGTGTACTAATTGCAGTTAAAGGGAAGTTAGTTTTTCCCTATGTAAAGAGGCAAAACTATCTCTTAGCTTAGTGTGTACTAACTGTAGTTAAAGGGAAGTTTGGTTTTCCCACGTAAAGAGGCAAAGCTATCTCTTAACTTAATGTGTACTAGCTGTAGTTAAAGGGAAGTAAAGTTTCCCCACGTTTAGAGGCAAAGCTATCTCTAAACTTAATATGTACTAACTGTAGTTAAAGGGAAGTTAGTTTTTCCCCACGTAAAGAAGTTAAGGTGTACTAACTGTAGTTAAAGGGAAGTTAGTTTTTCCCCACGTTTAAGGTGTACTAACTGTAGTTAAAGGGAAGTTAGTTTTTCCCCACGTTTAAGTATGTACTAACTGTAGTTAAAGGGAAGTTAGTTTTTCCCCACGTTTAAGGTGTACTAACTGTAGTTAAAGGGAAGTTAGTTTTCCCCCACGTTTAAGTATGTACTAACTGTAGTTAAAGGGAAGTTAGTTTTCCCCACGCATAGGGGCCACGTATATTTTCGCCATGTAATAAAGACACTTAGTGCGTCGGGAGTAAAGAATCCCATCATGATATATTGAATTGTTAATTTCGTGATGTTGGCTAACACTATTTTGGTTTTATTTACATATCATGTTGTGAAGTTATTATGTTGTTCTGTTATACCGTTATATACGAAGTAGTAATGTAAATAAGTACATCATGATGTTTTAACTCATTTGTTTATTGCTTTCATTTACAAATATATGCAGGTGACAAGGCAATGGACATCAAACACTAATAATAAACCTTTCAAGAACAAACTTTAGATAAAACATTTAGTTTGATACATCGACTCTCCCACCTTTTCTGAGCTAAACACGAGAAAAGCGAGATTTAGGAACCAAAATAAATTCCCCGTTCTTGACCAGATGCCTGATTTTATTCTTGTTAAACATTTCAGTCTCTTTCTCAGTCTCAGATCATCAAAAATCGCTCTGTATTTTTTTTTTACATTATGCTATCGTTATAAAGTAAATTTCAGTTGCCATTGTTATTATGTTCCTGATGTCAGATTTTTATTTCAGTTATCTTCAGTTTGATTTTTTTATTATTATTATTATGCACTTATTATTACTATGTATGAATTGTACTAACACATTATAAGCATATCATTATCAATTTTATGTCATTCCTAACAATTTAATTTTTATTATAAGCAGTACTAACACTAATACACTGTAGCATAGCACCTTTAAAAAATGTTCATCACTAACCAAAGGGCAGCTGACTAGATGACCAATTGGTCTTTCGCTGCCCTTTCTTCACATTTTTGTTGCTAAATTAATTGTATTGTAACTGTGCGTGTTAAAAGATAAATAAAAGATTATTATTATTATTATTATTATTATTTCTCTCTTTGTTTCTTCCTTGCAGAATCCTCACTTGTACTAGAAGTGGAAAAGTTACTGGCAGACAAGGTAACGTTTTTTCTCAGAATAAGAACTAGTGAAAAGGAGGAACAATGGACACAGCAAACTGTCCAGAAAACGACGGGCACTTTACAAGAGTTTGAAATCAGGTAAAGATTATTAGAAAGGTAAATATTAGCAGCCACACATAGAGAGACATCAGCTTGTTACAGCATTCATACTAATGCCATAATTACAGGGGGTATATCCATAAAATTACAATAACATTAGTGACATAACTCATTTTGCAGCCATGGAATTATAGTACTGAGAACAAAGCCAGAATTGAAAACAACTACTATAATGGCAAATCTTTCACAGTCTTAGTTTCTATAGATTTCTACAATAATATTACGAAAACCAAAATGTTATAGCTAGTGTCATACAGCTCATAAATACTCTAAAGTATAGTTAGTTCATCTTTGTAAATGAGAACACATCAACTGGATGTTGTTAACAAAAAAATGCACATTTCAAAACTCCCCAGTAACTTATTAAATGTGAATACTGCTGTTGTTGAAAAATAATAACTTATTCAAGGCCTATTGTCATTGAAAATGATAACGTACAGCATTAATGGAGATAAAGTTGTGTAAAAGTTATTTTAGAAGCCAATCCTACTGTATCCTTCAAAGTTACATGAAAGTTTTCGTGATCTAGAGGAATATTTTTGTTTCGCTACATCGCCACATTGTTTGAGTATCTTATCGCTCATCACTAATACATCAAGGTTTTGCATAGAAATAATCTGCATGTTAGTTGCAAAATCTCACAGTAGATTCAAAACAGTGGTGTTATCTTAATCAAGTTATCTTAATTTTACTTGCTATTAACAAATAATAGTCTTTCTATCTTTTATATCATCTCATATATGAGAAAAATCAGAAAAATGACTCAAGAATCAATCAGCATATGACATTTGTTCTGAGAATTTCCAGGGTAATCAATTCTCAAGGTGTTTCATTTACCTGTGCCTTTACAGCAAGTGCTTCCTTCTCTTCATCTTCATCAGTAAAATTGATCTGTCGTTGGTCTGTATTTAACGTCGTTATGGCAGTAATGATTATTTGTGTTACTTCTGTAAGAAAATTAAAGTCAAACTAAATCCTCACTATAATATAATAAGGCAAGCTTTCCCTTACATAAAATACTTGCGAATATTCAATTTACTTTATTAAAAATTTACCGTAAAACTTGTTTCTCTTGATTTTTTATCACTTCGTTGTTAGCGGTATTAGAATTGATGAACCGCCATTTTTCTTACTGCACCAATCTTTCTATCTTGTATATCATCTCATATATGAGCTTCATGCATTACATCATTCCATTTTAAGCACTACTGTTTTCTTATCATACGATTCACTTTAAATTTTCAGATTATTTTCATTACTTTTTTTCCTATCACGGTGTGGGACAATCTAACAAGCCCAACACATTTCCCTTCGTATATAGGTGAACAGTATTTGAGGCTTTTTCTGTACAGTATTTCTTATTTGTATTACATTCATTGTAGGCCCTTTCACTAGATATTGTACATGAAACTATTGTAAATGTGTAAGGTGAAATAAATGACTTATGACTTATAACTTATGTTGTGACGAAAATTAAGCATTCAACGAAAACTAATGAAAAAACGGGTGAGTTACTTTTATATCTAGATTATTACAACCTAAAAACTATTATACGTTATCTGATTATCGATTGTAATTCTAGGTGCTTAAAGAACTGCAGAGTCAAAGTGGACAGGGAACGACCCATTTATTTGCAAGCTAGGTGCACCAGCTGTCCCACAAGTGATTGGACGGGCGGTTATGACTGGCAAATAAATCCTAAGATTGATATGATTACAAATCATGACAAAGACGTTGTGCATATTGAGAAAAACACCTTGCGAGAAGGCTGGAACTATACTGTGCAAATAAGAGGTAAAATTTTAATTATTAAAACAACACAACTTTTATTAAAAACATTAATTTACAACAGTTTAAAAACATGTCCAAATGTTTCGATAGCAATGAGTTGTCATCATCAGTGGTACACTATTTATTTATTTATTTATTTATTTATTAAATATATCCACAACGATCATTACAGCATTGTACATAAAAGTATTTAATAATATATTTATTATTATGTACAGAAGATGCCAAGCCGCAAATGACCCATGGAGTACTCAAGAAGTAATTACTTGTTTAGAGTACCCCAAATGAATGTGAACTGAGTGTAATAGAAAAGAGCAGTAAAGGAGTAGAAAGAAAGGTTAATAGAGAATAGAAAGAGGGAGAAATATGTGTTGGTATCTGTATGTAGTAACGTGAACTATAGAAATGTTAAAATTGACATAGCCAGCAACGCAATTATACACTATAGAAAGAACAACCATGTTTACATAGACAGAGCCAACAGTATAGATAAATTATGCACTAATTAGGCTCTGCCTATGTAAGCTGATTGTTTGTATAGTGTGAACGTGCCAGTGTGAACGTGCCGTAATATCTCCGTTGAACTAGATATCATGAGCAGACATTAGAGAAGTTTAGTGTTTTCAGAGTGACAAGTAGTAATCATATCACCCGTCACAATTTATTTTGTTAACTATTGATGATGATGTTCGTCCATGGAATCAAAGATGACCATAGTGACAGGGATAAAAGGTCAGTTTTGGGGGGTTGTCATTCCTTTGATGAGCTCGAAGGTGACTCACTACGCCAATTCTGGCCTGGAAACTTCTTTGACATTTGGCACAGGTGAGGCTGGATGTTTTGACCTGTTGTTGGGCAGTGACACGTGCCTTGCGTCTCCTGCGCTTCTCCTCTGCCTCCTCAATTCTTTTCGCTTCTGCTGTCTTAACCCCTGTGGTGTTGGCACTCCGCCATGCTGAGCGATCTTGTGCAAGGGGTGGTGACCTGTCATCATGACTTGTGCGTGACTTTGGTTTAAAGCGAGGGAGGGATTGCACCAGGTCGCCAGCCTCACTCTCTCCACGCTAGGTGGTGACCTGTCATCATGACTTGTGCGTGACTTGGTTGAAAGTGAGGGAGGGATTGCACCAGGTCGCCAGGGTCACTCTCTCCACGCCAGGTGGTGACCTGTCATCATGACTTGTGCGTGACTTGGTTGAAAGTGAGGGAGGGATTGCACCAGGTCGCCAGCCTCACTCTCTCCACGCCAGGTGGTGACCTGTCATCATGACTTGTGCGTGACTTGGTTTAAAGTGAGGGAGGGATTGCACCAGGTCACCAGCCTCACTCTCTCCACGCCAGGTGGTGACCTGTCATCATGACTTGTGCGTGACTTGGTTTAAAGAGGAGAGATTGCACCAGGTCATCAGCCTCACTCTCTCCACGCCAGGTGGTGACCTGTCATCATGACTTGTGCGTGACTTGGTTTAAAGTGAGGGAGGGATTGCACCAGGTCACCAGCCTCACTCTCTCCACGCCAGGTGGTGACCTGTCATCATGACTTGTGCGTGACTTGGTTGAAAGTGAGGGAGGGATTGCACCAGGTCACCAGCCTCACTCTCTCCACGCCAGAAGTATGATCCATTTCAAAGGCAGAGCCAGTACATCTGGTACTTCACGCGTCGCAAGAGTTGTCGGAATCATGGTACCATGCAACATGACCCGCCTATAGGGACTCCAGCTCCGGATTTTTCCTTGAGGTTTACTCCCGTAGCCTTTCTCATCGAGGGAACAGCCACAAGGCAGTGGAGGTTTGTGATCAGTGTTTTCCTTCACCTAGATGGATTGCCGGCCAGAGTTAAGGAGACCCATCTACCCCATAGAATTACTAGAAGTAACTTGCTGCTATTTAGGTGTTCAATATTCCATGAAAGTGATTAAGACCTGGCAATGTTAAGCTTAAGAGAAAATATCAATTTACAATGTTGTTTTAGTCTGTACAGAAGGTCAAAATAACAGTAGCCTGTGGGCGGCCACCTGCCTCTGAGACTCAGGAAAGCTAATAATTGCTGATAACTTCTAGTTTTTTGTTTGAGACTTAAACGAAGACGTAATGATTTTTCATTTTCGAGTCCCATCAAAAGTATATATTTTAACACAATTAGTACTATAAAAGCTTTTCTGATAATTAAATAATAGATCGAAAACTTAATAATTGAAGGGCGGGCAAGCCGTCACATTGATGACATCACAAACGAACATAATTTTCAATGGCAAAAGTATTCCACGAGCGTGTTGCACGTGTTTGTGAAAGCGAAAATTGAACTACAATGCTACTGTAAGATATTCAGTGTGTTGTACTAAAACTAGGCGAGTTTTAGGATAAAAATTTCAAAAATTACCACTGTGCTCACGCATGAGCTGTCGAACGTTTGTTGTTCGTCACAAACTAACACCTCTGAACTGAGAGGTACAGCATTTGTTTTTGTGCAATGCGTTTCCGAAATGCAGACGCTAGTGCCCGTCTAACTAACGAATAGCGAAATGCATTTAACAGCGAAGAGCTAGTGGCGTGAAATTGTTTGTGTGGCAATAATTCTTTCACGTAAGTCATTTCTGAAAAAACATAGTGTGTTTCCTTTCAATATTTTAAAGTTTAGATTGGTTTGACCTGCAGTGTAAGATTGGGTCCGGTTTTGTTCTAATGTGTTATCACTAAAGCAACAAAGTTATTAACATGAGTTCCTGAATTTTTCATATCTAGGATCCTCGCTGTCGTCATCAGCACCACTTGCCTCATACAAGTTCGTTGTAAATGAAGCTCCAGGCGTTCCCAATGTCACTGACATGTACGGTAACATCGTACCATGTACGGTATCACATAAAGAGGGTAAGCTGATTCTTAAGTTCTACATTTCTAGCTTTCACACCTGAAACACGACATACCTGGCAAAGTTTTCCTTGACAATGTTGCATCGTCTGTTAGTATTCAGGAGAAATAAATTGGTCATGTGATATGCACTAATCTAAGCGACAACTGTGACATTCAAAACAAAACTTTTTTACATACGGATTAACTCTTTAATAAAAAAAAAATTTTGGATTTGAATACGAGACGTGGGATTAGTATTGGGAGTAATCATGGGTACAGGTGGCGCTGTGAGATTACGAGCTACAAGGAGGAAATCTTAGGGCTGCTCTGTCATATTCACAGGTAGCTTTGGTGGCAGTACTAATCCAAGGTCTCCGGTTCAAACCCCGCTTGGTTTTTAATTTTTCAATGTCTCATTTCTCCAACTCATTACCAGCAATGGGTAATAGTTGTTAAGATAAACATTCTACAGTCATTTGCAAAAATTTAAGACCAAAGTAATTTTTTCATGAAAATTGACAAAACCATCGTTTAAGACGGTTCCATCTAAAAACTATTCATTTATTCTACTAGAAAAATATACTACAGCATAGTTTCCATGTTTTTATGCAAAAATAGTCACACTCCTTGAACATTTTAGTACTTTGTATGGCCGCCGAAGTTGTCAATCACTGCTTTCATTCTAAGAGGCATACTGGAAATTAGGTTTTGGCAGTACTAGGAAGTAATTTCTTTAACCCAAACGTCCTTGATAACTCTTCGCAAGTCTTCAGCACTTGACGTCTGCCTGTCTGACCACTAGCAGTACGATGCAATCAACAAAGAATCTGATGCAATCAGGGTACAGCATGATGAAAAACCCGAAAACTCGAGCTTGGTCTTAAACTTTTGCAAATGACTGTAGCAATCACAGCCATAATTTAATTAATTATTGATATTCTTAGTTGCGAGTTGATTTGAGAAAAGTTTTGATTCCATATTTGTTCTATTTGCAAGTTTCACAGCTAATATTTTAGGTGAGTCTCTAGAAACAAGGCATGTCTTATTTTAATTACGTGAAAGAACAATTTTGAATCAATTAAGCGAAGTTATTTGAGTCAATTACCGATAGTTTTATGTATATTTGAATAGAAGCGGCCCGTTCTGACATTTGTGAGTCAATTAAGCGATGAGTCTATTACTGTAATAATAATAATGATGATGATGATGATGATGATGATGATGATGATGATGATGATGATGATGATGATAATAATAATAATAATAATAATAATAATAATAATAATAATAATAATAACAATATTTATTTAAAGTCAGCTTTTGGCTTAACAATTAGCATTAGCTCAAACAGCTATTATCGCCGACTGTAAATAACAACCTACAACTATATAACAGAGACTATTATTACCCCACTTTTACCCTAAATACCACGCGTCAGGCAGGGCAACAGCAGGTACTATTTTTAAAGTCTTTGGTATGACCCGGCCGCTGTGTCGAACTCACGACCTCCCAAACGGAAAGTGGACGAGTTACCACTAGACTACACCGTCTTGTCTTGTTTTTCTCACCACAAACCCATTTTATTCTATTTCTAATTTCACAGCTTATATTTTAGGTGAGTCCCTAAAGACCATATTCAGAGTATACTGTGCAGCATACATTGACGAGGACCTGCCACTCACGTACGAGTTTTACTACAGAACTGACATAGAGAGTCGTCAACAGGAAGACTCAAAAGGTAAAACACATGAGTATCTACAAACTCAAATGCTCAATATGCAGCCATGAAATTATAGTACTGAGAACAAAGCCAGAATTGAAAACAACTACTGTACTGGCAAATCTTTCACAGTCTTAGTTTTTATAGATATCTACAATAATATTACGAAAACCAAAATGTTATAGCTAGTGTCATACAGCTCATAAACACGCTAAAGTATAGTTAGTTCATATTTGTAAACAAGAACACATCAACTGGATGTTGTTAACAAAAAATGCACATTTCAAAACTCCCCAGTTTCTTATTAAATGTTTATATTGCTATTGTTGAAAAATAATAACTTATTGAAGGCCTATTGTCGTTGAAAATAATAACGTACAGCATTAATGGAGATAAAGTTGTGTAAAAGTTATTTTAGAAGCCAATCCTACTGTATATTTCAAAGTTACATGAAAGTTTTCGTGATCAGATTTTTGAACTGACATAGAGAGTCGTCAACGGGAAGACACAAAAGGTAAAAAAGTGAAAATTTGTAAAGGTATCAGTTGCCGTTTTCGTTTTGGTTTGTACATTCAATACATACATTACAAGTTATTAATTTCTTAGTTCTCCTGAAATTTACAAAGCAACTGCACTGAATTGGTATTTTGTGCTAAACAAAAATTGTTTTTTATTTTACAGGACGATTATTGTACACCAGCATGAACCCCTACATGCCACCCACTATCCTTAGCATGGGTAAAGCTGAAAATAACTTCACAACAGAAATTTTGATGCTTGTATCGGACATTTATGGATCGACTACCCAGCATTCATTAAAGATCAA
>JAQGDQ010001935.1:0-2500 GCA_030141605.1 Tubiluchus corallicola | reverse complement strand
ATACTACCAGTTTGGTAGACTATTTCTCTTTCTCTCACTCTTTTCTTTCTTCTTTTCTCTCACTCTTTTCTTTCTTCTTTTCTCTCACTCTTTTCTTTCTTCTTTTCTCTCACTCTTTTCTTTCTTCTTTTCTCTCACTCTTTTCTCTCTTCTTTTCTCTCACTCTTCTCTTATCTCTCTCTGTTTCAGTCTTTGCCTATCTAGCTTTGCCCTATCAAACTGATTACTATGCTAAACTATTAAAAACATCTACGTGTAATAAAACGGCAGTATTGCGTCACTGTCGACGTCATTTTCTCAAAGAATTTCTCCTACTGAAACAACAAATAACGAAAAATCGGTCACATGTAAGACGAAATAAGTAAATAAGGGAGTAGCCCAATGCTTCGCATTCCGAACTAGCAATCGTTAATAAAATTACTTAAAATAAGAATGATTTTTATTGCTATTTTTGCATGTATAGAACTGCACTTAGTTAGGTACAATATGTTGTACGCAAAAGTCAAATAAAACTTAAATACGCGAGATATTTCCAGTAACCGAATACACATACCGTATTTACTCGAATATAACACGCACCCCTAATTTTTGATTAAAAATCGGTATAAAATTTTGTTTCATTTTTTGTCGGCTCAGACCAAGCATTGTAAGTGACAAACGTTGTTGAACAACTCCAGTCTCTAACATTTCCGTGTGCCAGCCACCGTCTAGACGTTGCGCCGTCTCACAAAGTCTGCTGATGACGCAAATATTATTGATTATTGCCTTAGCTACGCCTCAGCCCAGCCCAGCCCTCGCTTATAACGCGCACCCAAACTTTGAGTTCTTTTTTAGGTAGAAAATTTTGCGCCTTATACTCGAATAAATACGGTACATGTACCAATGTTATATTCTGTAAAGCAGGGGTGTGCAAATTATCTGACTAGCTGGGCCACATTAAACTTTCCCGCAATTCCTGCAGACCACATGCAGTTTGATCACAAGTACAGAAAGACCTAATAACGATTTTTTTGCATCCGACCTGCGTACATCATTACTACTACACTCAAGAAGCTATTTTAGAAGTTATTAAAATTTATATTACAAACCATATGTTTCTACTTTCAGGACAGATAGTGGTAATTTCATTACAATGCATATTAGTAATGTGTATCACGCAGTCTGTGTAGTACAGCGACATTAAGCTACAACCGTCTTGTAAGGGTTAATGGCATCCGATCTAGTAGAAAAAACTACCAGCACTATCTTTGGAATCGTGGCACGGACTTCAGCTGGATACACTCAATTAATCGCCCAGGCCACACTTTCATTAGGTTGACAAATCTCTTCGCGGGCCGCACAAATTCTCTCGGCGGGCCGCAAGTGGCCCGCGGGCCTCAATTTGCACACCCCTGCTGCAAAGTAATAATAACTCATTTAAGTTCTTCATCACTTCAGGTGAGAGATGCTCTAATACAGGAAATACTCGTTCTCCCAGTACCCAACATCAACTCAGTCAGACTTGTATCATCAATGTTGAGTCAAGCAACGGATGCAGTTAATGAAGTTTCTCTAAAAACAATGGTAGGCCTGCGTACGTTGAACCTTTGAAAAAAATCTCCCATCAACAGAAATAACACAGTACTTTCTACACTGCTGTTTCTGATTTTCGTTTGGCGCGTTCAAACTAACGAGCTTTCTCGCAAAGTAACTTACAAGAGTGTTCAGATTAAAGAGCGAAACTTGCAGTGAGTTACTCTCTGAGAGTAAGCGAAGGCTGGCACTCGCTTCCCCATTCACTGTGAGAAGTGTCGACAGTAACTCAGCAAGTAACTCACAAGCGTGTTAAGACTAAAGAGCTAAACTTCCTGTGAGTTACTCTTCGACAGTAAGTGCAGGCTGTCACTCACTTCTCTATTCACTGTGAGAAGTGCCGAGAGTAACTCACCAAGTAACTCACAAGAGTGTACAGACAAGAGAGCCAAGCTTGATGTGAGTTACTGTGCCACAGTAAGTGCAGGCTGTCACTCACTTCTCTATTCACTGTGAGAAGTGCCGAGAGTAACTCACCAAGTAACTCACAAGAGTGTACAGACAAGAGAGCCAAGCTTGATGTGAGTTACTCTGCCACAGTAAGTGCAGGCTGACACTCACTTCTCTATTCACTGTGAGAAGTGCCGAGAGTAACTCACCAAGTAACTCACAAGAGTGTACAGACAAGAGAGCCAAGCTTGATGTGAGTTACTCTGCCACAGTAAGTGCAGGCTGACACTCACTTCTCTATTCACTGCGAGAAGTGTCGAGAGTAACTCACCAAGTAACTCACAAGAGTGTTCAGACTAGAGAGCTAAACTTGCTGTGAGTTACTCTGCCACAGTAAGTGCAGGCTGACACTCACTTCTCTATTCACTGCGAGAAGTGTCGAGAGTAACTCACCAAGTAACTCACAAGAGTGTACAGACAAGAGAGCCAAGCTTGATGTGAGTTACTGTGCCACAGTAAGTGCAGGCTGTCACTCACT
>JAQGDQ010000385.1:212500-221904 GCA_030141605.1 Tubiluchus corallicola | reverse complement strand
GCCATTGTGTCGTAGGTATTGCATTGGCCACAAACAATGTGTCGTAGGTATTGCATTGGTCACAGACAATGTCGTAGGTATTGCATTGGCCAAACAATGTGTCGTAGGTACCGCATTGGGCTACAAACAATGTGTTGTAGGTACCGCATTGGCCACAAACAATGTGTCGTAGGTATTGCATTGGCCACAAACAATGAGTAACAGCATAAAATGACAGAGTAACAGTACAAAACAATGAGTAACAGCATAAAATGACAGAGTAACAGTACAAAACAATGAGTAACTGCACAAAACAACGAATAACAGCATAAAATGACAGAGTAACAGTACAAAACAATGAGTAACAGCACAAAACAACGAGTAACAGCACAAAACGATGACTAACAGCACAAAACAATGAATAATAACACAAAACAACGAATAACAGCACAAAATAACAGAGTAACAGTACAAAACAATGAGTAACAGCACAAAACAACGAGTAACAGCACAAAACGATGACTAACAGCACAAAACAATGAATAATAACACAAAACAACGAATAACAGCACAAAATAACAGAGTAACAGTACAAAAGAATGAGTAACAGCACAAAACAACGAGTAACAGCACAAAACGATGAGTAACAGCACAAAACAACGAGTAACAGCATAAAATGACAGAGTAACACTACTCTTTTGCTTTTTTAACAACATTTACTTTTTAATTCAGCCTCTTCATGCTTCCTGTATCCTTCATTTTACTGATATTTTACACTTTTATTTTATATGTAGTTTTATTTGTATTTTTTTTATTATTGTATCCTTCTATGCAGCTAATGAAGTCCAAGAGGACAAAAGTTTCTGAAGACAGAATAAAGAATTTTTAAGATTTATGGACATTTTAACATCTTATACGATTATGACCATGGGAAACCTCAGAAGAACAGCATCTTATTTTTAAGCTAATGACCGTGATTAAACAAACAAAAACAAACGAGAAAGTTTTTACCGGTTCTCTCGGCGCAAATTTAATCTTTACGTTGAACTTCTGTCCAGGTTCCAACCAACCAGAAATTGGAATGATGTTATAGCAAGACGGAGTTGGAGGAGGTTTTCTTGCCAATGCCTCCCTTTTTACATGCAGAGGTGTGTGCTTCTCAAACTGAAATACAAATTCATAAACTTAAGATTCTGCATCATGACCAAAACTGCAAGCGTTGACTGCGAAAAATCTTTCCTGAATTCTCCATTCTCGATGAACTCGAAGAAATCCATTTCATTGCAAACCCATTTTAACTTTCGCCTACGTCATGTGCCTTGGCCATGCTCACGTTTCGAAACATTTTAGTACACATACCTTTTTAGCTGGTTTAGATGTTTTTGCTGCAAACCAACGGCACGAGACACATCCGGCATTGTACAACTGAATTTCCTCAATGACGCATTGACTACACGTGACCTCACCAAATTCAATTGACTCAGTAGACAACTGTAGATGTGGTTCAGTTACATTGGCTACTAGACGAATGTTCAGGTGAGGCCCACGGGATATCTAAAATAATATGTTTAGTACATTGACTACACATGACCTCACCAAATTCAATTGACTCAGTAGACAACTGTAGATGTGGTTCAGTTACATTGGCTACTAGACGAATGTTCAGGTGAGGCCCACGGGATATCTAAAATAATATGTTTAGCACATTGACTACACGTGACCTCACCAAATTCAATTGACTCAGTAGACAACTATAGATGTGGTTCAGTTACATTGGCTACTAGACGAATGTTCAGGTGAGGCACACGGGATATCTAAAATAATATGTTAAGTACATTGACTCATACATAACAACTACTTAGTACTTACATACTTAGTAACAACAATAAAATGCATAAAAAGCAAACAAGGATCTTAGCAACACTTAAACCGGAGAGACCTAGGCACAAAAGAAGTTGCACTAAAGAGAGATTTTAGAAGTAGGAGGAAGTGGCCAAAGCACGAAAAGGTCAAAGGTTAAGTGTACCAATGTATTTGCATACACTTGAAAACGCCTTGCTGCCTGTGCTACTGTAATAGTAAAAGTTTTAACAGCTAGCTAGAACCTTACCTAGTGCAGTTTTTGTTATTCACAAGCAAGATCTTGCTAGTAAATCACTTTAATTTATAATTACGCAGACTAATGCATAATTAAGTAAAGTCCACGTAACACAACTGAAGTTACTGAACTGACGTGGCAGACGACTTTCCTTCACCCTCATGTAGTTAAGACGCATTGCTGTGGTACACTTAACCTTTGACCTGCAGCAACTGCGCGTGTGCTCAACAAAACTGTGAAAAGGCTTATTGTTATTAGCAGAAACTACCTTATCAATAAGCACCTATATTGACAGGTATCAAAGCAAGAAGCCATTAAAAGTAAAGAAGCCAGTACGCCAGCTAAGCAGACAAGATGTGAAATTTAGTAAAACAAAGCTGTACCTGCAAGGCAATAACAGAACTGTATTCACCAAAACCAACAGTTTTTTGTGCGCTGTCGATTGTGACATCTACGTCGACAGAGCCATCTGGTGGAAGGTGTGAAACATTTTGAATGCTCAACTTCAAACCGGGACAATCGTGAGGATTTAGGAAGCTGAATGATGTTGGAACAATGCCCGGATTTTTCAGCGTTACTGTCTTTGTGGCCATCCTACCCTTAATAATGAAGCCAAAATCTAACAAGTATGTTGAAAGATTCAATGCCTCTAGACCCCTAAAAATGAGAAAAAACTGACCAATAATTAACCTATAATAAGTTCTAAATATTCTATGATATATTAACGTGAAACAGTATGAATTGTTTGTAGGCTAACGATTTAGTTCAGAACGTTCCCAAAGTTTAACTGTTTCAAGACGGTAAACGTTTGTTGCATTTTGCCTGGGTTCGTGAAAAACTGCTCTCTTAAAAATGGATGTTTGCATTGCCGTACTTATTTATCTTATTAACAGGATATAAATCTCTAAATCTAGCCACTTAACTCCTTCAGGACCATTCAAAATACTTCTTATAAGAACTATGAGTTTTCTGCTACTGTATGAGCACAGACATAATTAAATGATTATAAATTTGGTACTGTTCTATTCAGGAGAAACTCGGCTATCCAATCATGCTATTTGTTTAAACATTTACAAGTGGTTTAACTGGATAAAATTAAGAAAAAACGCCCTTTTCATTCACCCCAACTTAACCTATTGAGTAGCTAAGTCTGGTGCACACTTGTATGATCGTACACACTATTTTATTGACCACTTGCTTGCTACAGCACAAAAGAATTGTCTGCTGTGCAGAGTTCCATAAAAAAATAACTGATCAGCCAAGGAGAAATTAATGTCGCTTCATCTTTAACAGGAATTTCTCCTTAAAAAATGGAGTAGACTTGAAATCAAAGTTTATCAGAGTGGCGTGTCTGAATAGTTCAAATTTTCTGCATTAGCCGATTTCACACAAGTGATACTGAACATTGTTACAGTGCAAACGCTGCAGTTACTGAAAGCTTTTTCCAATTTATTCGTGAAAAGTCTAAGGTAAGCAAATGCATTTCACATATAATTTTGCTTGAAACTCCATTGTGTGAGGAGTAGAAACCTATAAAAATTATAAAATATAATGTAATCGCTGCTTAGTGAGAGCAGTTTTTCATGAACCTATGCAAAATGCAGCAAACTCTTACGGTCCTGAAGGCAGTAAAAAAAAATCAATAAATCTTGCCTCAAAGTGGAGACATGCAGCATTACAAAATCACTGTAAACAAACACCATATTGATGTTCTTAGCATTTTAACTAACTTCATTGTTAAATAAACATTACAGTTGAATGTTAATACACTAAACATCACAGTTGAATGTTAATTACACATTGCAAACCTTGCTATGATATCGGAAGACTTGCGCAGTGCTTTGTTTGCAAGCTTTGTAAAATTCTGATCAAAGAGATGTTTTCTCACAATAAGTTGTTCCACCTCTAGTTGAACAGGTGTGTCAATCATTCCGCCGTTATCGTTCTCACTCTTAGATAGAAGATCCAACAATTCCTGATTTGATGTAACCTAGTTAAACAGTGTTTTTAATAACAGCCAAAATTTAGCAAAACAGTGCAGTCAACACTAGAAGCAAAGTAAAAAACCAAAATTTTTGATTATTATTCTAAAAAAAATACGTACAAAGTTTCAGCATTGTTAAGAAAAATTCAGAGAAAACTTTGCAAATTTTATTAAGCCTTTTAACAGTTTCTCTGTGTGCATGAGCAGTTGCCATAGGTCAAAGGTTAAGTGTACCACAACAGTGGGTAAAGCAAAACTGTCTGCTGTATCAGTAACTTCAATCATTTGTCTGCCACGTCCAACATACTACACTAATAATCACATGATTTACCTGTTCATTAGTCTGTCACGTCCAATGTACTACACTCATAATCACATAATTTACCTGTTCATTAGTCTGTCACGTCCAAGGTACTACACTCATAATCACATAATTTACCTGTTCATTAGTCTGTCACATCCAAGGTACTACACTCATAATCACATGATTTACCTGTTCATTAGTCTGCCACATCCAAGTTACTACACTCATAATATCACATGATTTACCTGTTCATTAGTCTGCCACGTCCAAGGTACTACACTCATAATGTCACATGATTTACCTGTTCATTAGTCTGTCACGTCCAAGGTACTACACTCATGTCACATGATTTACCTGTTCATCAGTCTGCCACATCCAAGGTACTACACTCATAATGTCACATGATTTACCTGTTCATTAGTCTGTCACGTCCAAGGTACTATACCCATAATCACATGATTTACCTGTTCATTAGTCTGCCACGTCCAAGTTACTACACTCATAATGTCACATGATTTACCTGTTCATTAGTCTGCCACGTCCAAGGTACTACACTCATAATGTCACATGATTTACCTGTTCATTAGTCTGCCACGTCCAAGGTACTACACTCAAAATGTCACATGATTTACCTGTTCATTAGTCTGCCACGTCCAAGTTACTACACCCATAATGTCACATGATTTACCTGTTCATTAGTCTGCCACGTCCAAGGTACTACACCCATAATGTCACATGATTTACCTGTTCATTAGTCTGCCACGTCCAATGTACTACACTCATAATCACATGATTTACCTGTTCATTAGTCTGCCACGCCCAAGGTGCTACACCCATAATCACATGATTTACCTGTTCATTAGTCTGTCACGTCCAAGGTACTACACTCATAATCACATAATTTACCTGTTCATTAGTCTGCCACGTCCAAGGTACTACACTCATAATCACATGATTTACCTGTTCATTAGTCTGTCACGTCCAAGGTACTACACTCATAATCACACGATTTACCTGTTCATTAGTCTGTCACGTCCAAGGTACTACACTCATAATCACATAATTTACCTGTTCATTAGTCTGCCATGTCCAAGGTACTACACTCATAATCACATGATTTACCTGTTCATTAGTCTGTCACGTCCAAAGTACTACACTCATAATCACATGATTTACCTGTTCATTAGTCTGTCACGTCCAAGGTACTATACCCATAATGTCACATAATTTACCTGTTCATTAGTCTGCCAAATCCAAGGTACTACACTCATAATCACATGATTTACCTGTTCATTAGTCTGTCACGTCCAAGGTACTACACTCATAATCACATAATTTACCTGTTCATTAGTCTGCCACATCCAAGGTACTACACTCATAATGTCACATGATTTACCTGTTCATTAGTCTGCCACGTCCAAGGTACTACACTCATAATATCACATGATTTATCTGTTCATTAGTCTGCCACATCCAAAGTACTACACCCATAATGTCACATGATTTACCTGTTCGTTAGTCTGCCACGTCCAAGGTAAATCAACCAAGAGTCTAGGGAAAGTTCCGACACCTTGAATTGTGATTGTTTCAGGTTTAAAGTGCGCCACTTGTATATGCACAGATTTACAAAAATGACCGGGAACTCCTGGTATGCATTTCACTGTGATGTTGTGTTGTTTAAATGGTGGCACAAAGCTGAAAAAAGAAAACTGTCATCACAGTATTTAAAAGACAGGATGATTTTTCTTATACTGCCCCATTTTCAAATTCTATAAAAAGTATACATTTTAACACCAATAATACTGTGAAAGTGTTTCAGAAAATTAAATAATAGATAAAAATCTTAGTTAATTGCGTGCGAGCACAACTATTGATGACATCACAAACTAACATAATTCTCAACAGCAAAAATATTCCACAAGCGTGTTGCACGTTAAACTAGGCAAGTTTTAAGATAAAAATTCAAATTTCACTAGCACCCGTATAACTAGCAAATGGTGAAATGCATGTAACAGTGAAGAACTAGTGGCGTGAATGTGAATTTGCATTTGTATGATAATAATTATTTCACATAAGTCATTTTTGAGAAAATAGTATGTTTTCTTTCACCATTTTAAAGAGTAGATTGTTTAGATCTACAGTCTGCACACATACACACGCACACATGCACACACATTTATGCGTGCACGCACGCACGGTGACCACTCAGTCTCTAACCTTGCAAATGTTAAAAACATGAATACAGAATTTCGTTGCTTAAGACCAATGCAATACCTACGACACATTGTTTGTGGCCAATGCAATACCTACGACACATTGTTTGTGGCCAATGCGGTACCTACAACACATTGTTTGTGGCCAATGCAATACCTACGACACATTGTCTGTGACCAATGCAATACCTATGACACATTGTTTGTGGCCAATGCAATACCTACGACACATTGTTTGTGGCCAATGCGGTACCTACGACACATTGTTTGTGGCCAATGCAATACCTACGACACATTGTTTGTGGCCAATGCAGTACCTACGACACATTGTTTGTGGCCAATGCAGTACCTACAACACATTGTTTGTGGCCAATGCGGTACCTACAACACATTGTTTGTGGCCAATGCAGTACGTACGACACATTGTTTGTGGCCAATGCGGTACCTACAACACATTGTTTGTGGCCAATACAGTACCTATGCCACATTGTTTGTGGCCAATGCAGTACCTATGCCACATTGTTTGTCACCAATGCATTACCTACGACACATTGTTTGCAGCCAATAAAGTACCTATGCCACATTGTTTGTCACCAATGCAGTACCTACGGCACATTGTTTGTGGCCAACGCAGTACCTATGCCACATTGTTTGTGGCCAATGCAGTACCTATGACACATTATTTGTGGCCAATGCAGTACCTATGCCACATTGTTTTTTAAAAAAATATGTATATTCTGATGACCAGTAAAAATATCTTTATTGACAAACAGATGCTTTTACATAAATTTATATTTCTAGACCAAATAAATACCTGCTAGCAGGAGTAACTACGGGATGCACTGAACAATCTTTTTGTACCACATCACAGTCTTCAACCAGATAGAAAAATCCAACTTTTCCTTTGTTGATAAGCTGTAATGTTGCCACGGCACACTTAAATAAAGAAAAAAGAATGGTCAAACGCATGCTTGCACAGCAAAATCGTCCATAAATTGTCAATTAAACTTTTCTAGTTATTCACATATCCCGAATCGCCATTTCATGAAGATCATTTTGATATCAAGTTCATCACTCTATGTTATTTCTAAGCTGAGATAATCCATGTTGAAGTTGAGATGCAGGCTGCACACTGAAAAACGTGACCTTGAGAAAATCACTGTTAAAGTTAGCCATTGTTTTTTGTCACGTTTCTGCAAAACACTTAGCAACCGTACGTAAGTGTGGTTGCTACGGACTTTGCAAGAGCACATTGAAGTTATGTTTAAATCCAGTAGATGGCTCTTCTTGACAAAGATCTGGGCTTAGCAACAGAAAAAAAACCTGAAGCAAAATAGCTACTATCAGAGTTTGAAAATACAAGTTTTTTTCAACCTCATCAAACACCAACCTTCCCACGTTACCTGAGAATAACACCACATACCTCATCAAATATCAACCTGCACATGTTACCTGAGAATAACACCACATACCTCATCAAACATCAACCTTCCCATGTTCAGGTTGTAAGAGACAAACTTATACTTGACATCGGATGCCTCCCCCTGTAGTGCGACAACGTATGATGGTCCACCGTCAACTTCGCACACCGCACAAGCGCTGGCCAAAATGCTCTCATGTCCATAGAATGTAAACGTAATGATTTCACTCTGCCCAGGGTCCAACTTACCAAATATTGGTTTTATGTCAAATACCTAAAATATTGGAAAAAAATTGTAAAACAACCAAACGAAACTGATCAAAAAATGACTAACACGAGTTTGATTCCGCATACGTATCTGGCTTCAACACTTCGAGTTTGATTCCGCGTGCGTATCTGGCTTCAACGCTTTGAGTTTGATTCCGCGTACATATCTGGCTTCAATGCTTCGAGTTTGATTCCGCGTACGTATCTGGCTTCAACGCTTCGAGTTTGATTCCGCTTACATATCTCGCTTAAATGCTTCGAGTTTGATTCTGCGTACGTATCTGGCTTCAACGCTTCGAGTTTGATTACGCGTGCGTATCTGGCTTCGACGCTTCGAGTTTGATTCCGCGTACGTATCTGGCTTCGACGGTTCGAGTTTGATTCCGCGTACATATCTGGCTTCAACGCTTCGAGTTTGATTCCGCGTGCGTATCTGGCTTCAACGCTTCGAGTTTGATTCCGCGTGCGTATCTGGCTTCAATGCTTCGAGTTTGATTCTGCGTACGTATCTGGCTTCAACGCTTCGAGTTTGATTCCGCGTGCGTATCTGGCTTCAACGCTTCGAGTTTGATTCCGCTTACGTATCTGGCTTCAACGCTTCGAGTTTGATTCCACGTACGTATCTGGCTTCAACGCTTCGAGTTTGATTCCGCGTACATATCTGGCTTCAATGCTTCCAGTGGTGTAGCAAGTATTTCTGGCACCCTACCCGTTTAATGCTCTGATCATTTGTTTTGTGGGTGACGCCACAAATTGTGCACGTTTTTTGCATCCCTGAGCCTTTTTCAATACAATGGGATAAAGATAAACGATTTTCTCTAAGCATCACCCTGTGTTTGATTTGTGGTACTGCAGCAGAATAACTCTTTTCTAGGCATAAGTTGCCCATAACATGACAGTCCTTAAACATTCAGCTCCAGCATTAAAACGTGCAAAAATTATGAAAGATACAGAACACTACAAGTTTTCACAATACAATCAGCAATTAGAGAAACGTCACTGTTTCTTTCAAAATTATCGATCTGTTAAGCTACAAGACACCCTACACACGTATATTATTTGTGGCCAATGCAGTACCTACGACATATTGCTTGTGGCCAATGCGGTACCTACGACACATTGTTTGTGGCCAATGCAGT